>JANZLQ010000057.1:4683703-4695011 GCA_026212715.1 Elanus axillaris | reverse complement strand
GGGGGGCAGCGGCGAGGGAAATGTCTCCCCAGTGGCAAGCTGGGAGGAGAAGCTCTGCTATGAATCCTGAGATTAGCATCTTCCCCAGGCATCCTATCCAGGGCACCAGCCAGTTCCAACACAATACTTCCCTTACAGCAACGACAGTTTTGATCAGGACTCACTCAAAATCCCTACTGATTGTTCCTATTTACAGTGCAAGCTTTAAGCAGGGGCTGCATGGCTGGTCGGTTGGTGAGCTCTGTGCAGGCATATTCCTGAGTCCCTTGATGTAAACCAAAAGCTACAACCAAAGGGTAGGAAACAGAAGGGAAAAGGAGAGGGTGATTCTTGCTCTGGTGGCAGTTTCTTCTCCTGGAACCTGTCATGCCAAGACTATTGGGGTCTGCAGGCAACGGCCTACCTACCTCCAGGAGGGCCTTGCAGTCTCAGGGAGCCCTGGTGCCAGCACACAACCTCCACAGGGTCAGGATTGTCATTCATCGCTTTCAGTGCCATGCAGCAGAAGATCAGGACTCCTCTGTGTGTCCCTGCATGATAAAAAACATCCAACCTTCCAACCATACCCTGAGCTGGACACACCAGTCACTGTCCATGGGGAGGACAGCCCGCTGTAGGGAGTTTTGTTCACCAGAAAGGAGGGGGAATTTGGAAGTAGGCAGAAACTGTCACTTGTGACCATTTGCACAGCTGTACGCTCTCAGTAAAGTAAAGTTATCAAAACACGCATAGGTACTCCTGAAGTGCTCAGTTAGCTGGTGTTAAAAATACATTGTAAACCCTATTCATTATACATGTTGACTAATGTTTAAAATTACAGCACAAAAATGGAAAGCCATGTCTCACATTAAACCTTGGCCATCCTTCGCCCAGGCTGTGTCCAAGAATTCCCTAAACCTTCTTCTCTGCACCAAGGTATAAAACAGTGTGGGAGAGTCTTCCCTGCAGAGTAGGGGACACAGTGATACTGCTTCTATGCTAAACAATTTGTGTATTTCACTTGTCCAGATACTAAAATAACCATTTCACAACTAGTATGTTAGCACAGAAGCAGTAGTAATACTGGACAGGATAACACAAGGAAGCAGGCACTTGACATGTAATCCCTGTATTTCCTCTTTTCATATGAAATTCTGCTTACATAGATAATCACACAGACAAACAATGTGTGTAATACTTGTCATCTCGTCCTCCTTAATGTATCAAACATAATATCAATTTAAAAGAATGACTTCTACCTACACATTTAATTTGATATAAAATAAAAAATTGAATTCCCATGAGCAAAAAAAGAAATCAATATAGACCTTCAAATCTCCTTTACTTCCAACATTGTATGTTACTACTCATACATGATCTTCTGTCTGGACTATGCTGCTGCTTTATGGTAGCTGCAGAAGTGCATTGATGTGGTCTGTGTGGCAGTGTACATAAGCAAGATGCAACCTGCTTGCCCCTGGTGACTGTGAGTACCAAGTCTCTGATAGAAGGTTTGGTCCACCTTGTAATCCTTTCAAAATATTTCTTACTAACTTAAAAAGTTGTGTTAGATTAAATTTGTGTCCATTGTCTCCTATTTAAACAAACAAAACAAATAAAAAACATGCAGAAGTGCTGTGTTTGGTATCTACGCATGAGCAGGAGGCCTTGTTTTATTTGCTCTCTTGTTTGCATAGCTCTAACTATGGTTATTTATCTGGATTATTTATTATTCATAGACCTCTGTAAACACTGGCCATACGTGCCATCAGTATGTTTGCAGTTCTGCATCTGCAGTGAAGGAATCTGAGCAGCCTTTCAGAAACATTTCATAGTCACTTCATTCTAGATAGAGCATCTTGCTGATTAAGGAATAAATTTGAGATTTTTACCCCATATTCAGCCAGTCCTTTATATCAACTGACTTCAGAGTAATAATTAGGAATTTTAATCTGCACATAGATTTACAGGTTGTAAAAATTACTTTTATGAAGAATTAGCTATTTTCATCTGAACCTGTGACACTTGTACTAGGTGTACAAACACAAAAAACATATACAGAAATAAAATAACTGTTTCTTTAGGTCTTCTTTTTACTTGTTTTGATCACAAAATATCAAGATCTTGCTGTAGTTTTCAATCAATACAAAATGCATTTTGTTTATAAATGAATATTCAGTTTTGCTGCATTGGTTTATAATGAATAAACAGCAGCAGCAAAGTACAGAAAGATTAATTTTCACTTTTATAATTCACTTGCAAGAAGTTGTTCTCCAATTACTTATTACCTGTGGAATAATACTGAAATTAAAATCAGAAACCCAGTCAATATTACATGCATCAAAAATGATGACAGTCTTCGCTTACTGAGAACTGTGAAATGTTTATTGGTTTTTAGACATAGAGTCCTCCAGGGAGTGCTACAAATCCACACAAACTCACGGCATCTTTGATGTTGCATTTGGAGCATTGATTTAGACAAAATATGTGTAAAAACTCCTGTAGGCAGACAGCTCTCTGGTGAGTATACATCTGCAAAGGCTCAAGAACATAAATTATTCCAGCATGAGTCTGGAATAAATTATATTCACTTCACAAACTCTAGATCTGCTTGATCCACACAGTAGCAAAGGAAAAACTGTTGTGTTTTAGATTTAGGGAACAAAAGTTTATTTAGCCATCCTGTACATGTGTGTGTAATTTTACACTGAATTTTTTTCTAAAAGTTGTATAACATTAATGAAACCAACAAAGGCAAGAGGACTTGTAAAAGTGGGACATGAAATTATGTGAGACTGGCCTGGTACAGCAGGTTCCCCAAGCTACATCAGAGCCAAAGGTAAAGCAGCTGCCTTCTTTTCAGGAAAAAAATGAATCAAGCTTTTTCCCCCACAGCATCCTGCTTAGCTCAGATCCCTTTAAGCTACTCTGTATCGCCTGCAAAGGTAAAAGCACTGTACTTTCTCTCCTAGTTCACATCTCATAGACTATCAAAAAGACTATTCAGAATGGACCAAACAAAAAAAACCAAACCACTTCCCAATATTCTGTCTTCAGAAAACCAGAGGAACTATACAGTGGCTCATCACTTACTATTATACACCCAGATATTGCATCTGAACACTGCACTCAATAGCTGTGTCAGGGCTCGTCTTCCATGAACTTACCGAGTCTTTTCTGAATTTACTTATCTTTAAGCCTTTGAAACGCCTTGTGGCAATGAGTCTCACACTTCAGCTACTCTGTCTGTGAAAAAATATTCTTTCATTTGGTTTGTTCTCCAGTAATTTCTTGTGTACCACTTGTTCCTGTGTTCTGATAAATAGTTAATAATCTTACATATTTATCTTCTCTGTGTCTCCTGAAGAAATAACACCCAATGTTAGCCCTCAGTCATTTCTTGTCCACACAGAAGTCTTATTCTATTTAAACAGTCTTCATTCAGAAGCTGTTCAATGCAGCTGACCATTCTTTCTGTCTTTCAGTGTATTTTTCTAGGTTTACCTATATTGTTTTTGAGGTGAGGTGACTGTACACCACAGGCTATATATCAGCAGAATAGTTTCTGATTTGTTCTCTAGTATTTTCCTAATAATTCTTAATTGTTTTTGCTGCTGAGCAGTGGGCTGACATCTTTATCAGGCTCTCTAGGCTGTGTTTCCTGAGATGAAATAGCTAATTTAGTGCTCATCGCCATGTAGATGCATTTGTTTTCCCTACATGCATTGTCATTATTGAACTAGGATTTATTGACTTTATTTTATTACGTAGATACTCAGTATCAAGAGAGGTTTTTTTAATTCTTCGTGTAAGTTTTAGTTTTTCTATCTTGAATAATTCTATGTTAATATATATCTCAGCCCAGATTCCTGTGAGTTTCCAGCAGTAACCTCTTTTCCTTGAGAAAACTGGCCATTTATTCTTTCTTCCTTATTTGTTTCCCTCATGCTTTTCTGAATGATGAACACGCCATGTTTACCTATGAAATCAAGTCTGATTTGTACTGCTATATTACAGCTACAAATACTGTTTCAGGCAATGAAATATGCAATTAGTCTTCCTTGCCATTTGCTTTTTCTTCTTCTTTCCAGATTATTTCTTGATATAGTTGTTATGTCTTTTTTGCTTCCATTTGCTGTCTCTATCAATTTCTATCCCTGTGTCATTGTGTTCACTTTCTCATCCATTCACTTTTCCATCCAACATCTTCTTCTCCTGTTCAGCTTTCCTGCAGGGTCTCAACCCTTTCCTCACTACTCACATATCTTTATGCAGGCTTACTAGAGCTAGAATAACTGCATATGCGTATCATTTCTCTCCTTACCACATCCATCCCTCTTTCACTAAAAATGGAGGCAACCAGATTAAACTGTGCATGAGCCAAAGTCACCAAACCCAGTGAAAGTGTCTTCCACTGCAGTAAATGGCATTGGAGTCAAGTTTTCTGTGAAAGCAGGCTGAGTTATGTATGAGACTGGTTTACAGATAGACACTGCACTGCTATTCCCAGAAGATTTAGGTGGTAGGGAATATGCCATGTCTCCTCTTGGGCCGTTCAGCCAGGTGATTTGGACTTCATTATAAGATGGGGAGATTTGCCCAAATGGGTTGAGGTGCACCAGGCTGAATCATACTCCTCCTGGCTCATCTGCCTCACTGGTGAATTGCAGGCAAGGGGTGAATAGCTCTAGGAGGAAAACTGTAAAAGTTCAGCTATCTATGCCTTTCCTAATATTTGGCAACTAGGGGATAACAGAGCTGCCAGCACATATAAAGAATGAGCAAACCAATGTGCCAGGCAGGAAGTTGATTAACTCACCTAGGCTTGCTGCAAATGCCTGTAGAGGCAACAACAGCAAAACATAGGACACCAAGCACTGCAGTCACTATCTTGGAGAGCTGTGTTGAATTTTGCTTTTCAGTTCCACGACTCCTGCAAAGAGGGAACAACCACAGCACTTAGATGTATTAGCATGGTCATAGCAGAGATGAAGCAGCCATCCTACCTCCTGTCTGTCACCAATGACACATGTGGAGAAACACGTGTTGGGACACCGTAGGGGAGCTTCTTTCCCACATGATGGAACCTTCCCACATGGTGGTACTTCTTTCCTCATACCTCAAGCCTTGATTCTCTTAACTGCCCTTTTTGACACCAGCAATTCCTTTTCTTCCTCCTGTATCCAACATCCCTGTTTTATCCAGTCATCACCAGGGAGCCCTGTGGGATTCAAGATTCCCAGTATATGGAAAATTTTGTGAGATAGGAATATGTGGTGATGGATGAGAAAGTGGAAAAGCTAATTTCTGTGATGTGGCTTGTTACTTTTACCGTTCTCAAAGCCATTTGTCAAACACTAAGTCAAATAACAGATAACAGGACATTGTTCTTTAATCTTCACAGTGAAGTACCCATATTTTTCAGCTATCTCCACTGTACTGTGTTCTTACACTGACAAATACCTTACACCTTCAGTGGCACTGAAACCAGTAAGGATATTTTGTAGTGTGAGATATTCTCCCACCAAATACATAGTCTCTGTGAGAAAGAGTGGTGGACTGAACTTATTTGGCACAGTGAGGCAGTCGGCAGAATTGGGGACAGCATGGGGGAGTGAAGGTGCCGCAATCAACTATGTCAGTGAAAATAACTGAATGAGTCAGCTGTTATGTGTCAGAAGTAGTAATGGCGATAATGACCACACCTTGTGTCCATGCTGCTCCCCTTTTGCCAAGGTCTCTTTTCTATTGGGTGACCTCTTCTTTGGGGTAATCAAGATATTTCTGCTGCTGCAATGCTTTCGCACAAAGGTTCTTTGTGCCAAATAACATTATATTTTTGCCGGAGGGTGTTCATGGTTATTGTTTCTTCAGTGCGTCTCTAATTAATTTTGCCAAAGCCACCCACCTTCTGCCATCTGTCAGGTGGCAAGAAGAAAGAATGTGGCTCCAGACAGCTAGACATTTTGAAGGACGGAAGAACATGTGGTGAGGTGAGAAGGATATGGAGACAAATTCAGATCATCATCTCACAATAGCTTCTTTTATATGATATCTTACAAATCATAATGGACTATTATATATACAGTGTATAAACTAGGGAGTTAAAAACCCACAGATTAAGAAATTGCAGCAATGTTGTGAAGCAAGAGACACTAAAGCCCTTTTTGGTTTAATATATCAATGACAACAATAATACAGTTATTGTAGTGATGATTTTTAACCAGTAAGCTGAGTCCTTCTAGACAATGCCTATAGTTTATACTTCCCATAAGAACAAACATGTATTATCTTTTACCTTAACTGTTTCCACATTTCCATATGCTAACAGTTATTTATCTTAACTGTGGGAAAAAAACAAATACACAACATGTAAAGAAATGCCTTGACCTTCCTTCCATAGGCCACATCCTATATTCTTTGCATGCTCCAAAGCTACCTTGCACTCTGATTAACTTGACTAGGAGTTGTGTTTGTGTATATACCTGCACAAAATGTATATATAATCCGGCCTCACATGGCTCCACAGCACTGAACTGAAATCCCACTAAAACTTCAGCTATGCTATTCATCATATACTGAATGCAGAGTGCAAGAAACTATTTAAGAGTCCATAGAAACTTTTCTTTAAAGTATGCAATCCCTAAATATTCAGGTTTACATTATGGTCCTTTATTTAGAATTTATTAGACTATTTCATATTTGCCTTTCTGTTTGTTTTGTAAAAGTGTACTTGTCTAGCACACATTTTTATGCCAGCCTTGCTTTGCATTTTTACAGTCTGCTAATTAGACCATTTTAACTAATTTGTTTGCATTTTGTATGAGCAAGTTGGGCTTTTGGATTGACTAATGTAATTGCAGCCAGTTTCTGCCAAATACAAATTACTCTTTCTAGTGTGAGCTAGAGAGAAAAGTAAATATTTAATAGCCATCAATACCCTCACAGCATTTTAGAGTGTGCTTTTTTCCTATGGAAAGTTTAAATAATTTCTTCAGTGCTTGATTGCACTTTAATGTTAAGAAATTATTTTTTAATCTTTTTTGAAATAATAATGAATTAGACATTTTAGCATCTCCATAAGGGTTTTATTTCTGTGCACTTTGCAGTTTTAAATTCCCAGCTTTAAAATCTGGTCCTTTCAAGTTTGAAGTTTACTTGTGTAGCTTTTTATGTATTGAATCCTGTCTCCTGAAACCATTTTCCTGGAATGTACTTGGGTTTTAATATTTCTGAGCAGATGAAGTCAAGCCTTACAGCTATGTTAAATTGTGGGACTATTGCTTGCTTTCTCTTTTTTTATTCTTTTTTAGAGGAGCATAGGAGAAGACAGGAACTGGTTACCAAACCTCAGCATTATTAGTATGTGTCTTTTGAACAGCAAATCTTATATTCTTCATCTATGCAGAAGTGGACGTGAAGGTGTAGATGCACCAGAGATTACGCAGGTTAAAGCTCCTCAATTTTCAAACTTAATATTCCCGGGGTGCTTGCTACAGTGCAGATCAAGAAGACCACCTGCTTGCCAGGGCAGGGCAGCTGTCTTCCTTCACCTCCCTTCCACCGTGACCTATGCAGAGGACAGGGCTACGTCTGCCTCACCCAAGGGGCTGCCTCTGAAGTGTTATACACAGACCACACTGATCAGATCAGGGCCAATGTAAAAGTGCTAAAAGGTGTTGTTTTCTAACAAGATTTGGTGATGGTGCTCTTCACCCCAGTGTACCCACCTGCACAGTGTCAGCGCATTTTCCCTGGGGTATGAGTGTTTTGGGCTCTAGTTCCTTTTCCCACATGAAACTTCCAAATGCATGGGTCCCATAAGTGTCTTAACCAATGGCCTAAGGAGTGGGGCTGCTGTTGCTCTCTGTCCCGCAGTTAATGTGGGAATAATCTATGGAAAGCAGAAGGGTTTGAGTGGGAATGGTGGGTAATGGTTAGCTGGTGCTGGGGTTGCCTTTAGTGCCTTTCTAACCTTACTTTACCTCTCGTCAGTCATCTTGTGCAGCTGGTACCAGTCCTAGGATGCTGTGGGAAGGAGAACCTGCCTTACTGTTTCATCTGATGAAGCTAAAACTATAACAGATCAACAGTGAGATCCAGCACTAAGGAGAGAGAAATCAAAACACTTTTTAGCTGAGTCCTTAACATGTCAGTACTCATTTTCTTTTCAGATAGGGTGCAACTTCATGTAATGTTAACCCATCCATAATTATTAATTAAGAGAGTGAATACATGATCACTGCGAAGTGACAACAGAGGCCCATGTCATCATCAGGCTATATAACCAGGTTCTGAATTCCACAACCACAACTACTAAATTCCTTCTCTGTCCCATTCCTGTTACACCAAATGTCTCACAAAGCATGAAACAACAGTTCTTTGATGGATGCTCTATTGTTGTCCCTCACTATCTTCCCAATCCTCCCATCATGAACTAAGAACAGGTGCATTGCAAAAGCTAATAATCTTTTTTTGTTTCTGGTATTTGCCTCACCTAGATGAATGGGCAGGTGATTTGATCAGTGAACTAACCACGCTGTTCTGAGAAAGTTACTGTTAACAAGCAGCCTTACCTGCCCTGCTGGATAAGTTCAAGTGTGGCATTTTGTTAGTAAACCCAACACTGCCGTTCTCAGATATCTGCAAGTCTCACAAACATAAGTAGCAAATTTAAGCCTAACCCAATGGTAAGATTTGTCTACTTGGATTAAGACCTATGTTTTTTAATTTAACACTACATTTAATACTAAAATTTAACACTGAAAAGCTGTAATTATCTAAACAATAAATTTAATAAAAGTAGATTTAATACTAAATTTCTGGTGTATATTTTCCATTATGCACATGGTCGCTCTTTGGGAACAGTGCTCTGTGGTCCTAATTTATACTGAATTTCTTGAATAAGTACTTTTTGGTCCTAGATAAAAAGAAAAGTAACTGCCTGTGTATCCTCACATTTGTTATTTTGGTACCAGTATTTTGGAAGTGAAGAGGACAAGGTATCAAATGCATTTGAGTTTGTACCCAGTACTTTTCTGGGTGTGCCCGTCTGAATACATAGTGAAAAGCTGGTGTGATTTTGGTACCCCCGAGGGGAGGTAAAGGATGGAGGCTGTGAAGATACTGGTACCATCACACAAGAGGTCTGTCTAAAATAGCTGCACGGTTCGTCTTTAGAAATGAGAAGGAAGTTATGTTATTTTCTCACTTCTGACCATTCTACAATTTATCCATGCCTATATTCTCTTGCTGCTAATAGGATTACTCACACAAGAACACAATAACACTTTAGCCTTAAGCACTTGGCCTCCACACCGATATACAAGTGAGCATGTCAGCTGGTGCTGACTGTGATGCAAAGAACAAATTAACCAACAACTGGACTGGCTCTGTTTTAAGTCATAGATAACTGAAGTCTGTTTTAATCATTTCAGTCACAGGAAAGTATTTTCTAAATGTGTTATGTCAAAACATCCCAAAAAGTGACATGTAATCCAAGGCACATGATTTATTCTTCATTATATTGCAAATTCAATCTCAGCCCTTTCAAGGCATTTTGAATTTAAAGTAATATTGCTAAATACTTGTGTTCTTGATACTTAACTAAAGCAGTGCCACAGGAATATTCAATAAAGGACTTCAGCACAATGATTCATTTATTCACTGAATACTCTGTCTTAACAGCTGACAATTTTTACAGATCTGACCCTTCTCCAGAGATTTAGTCATTCTCCAAAATGTAACAGCAGGAGATGAGGAGATGTTTAAAAAAGGTATAGCACTTTCCAAATTTTTCAATAAATAAACATCCAACATAAAATACAGATGCTTTTTACCAGCTACATCACAAGACCTCTCAGTGCCTGCTGTCTGCTTATGAATTCTCTATTTCTTTAAAAGCCTATGCGAATCAATGTCTTCACAATGTCAGATCTTGGTAAAACTATGCAGGGAAACTAATCTCAGACATTTAGATTTCTAAAGCTACAATGGTGTTTCTCACACTGACTCAGCCTGACTGCTTGTCTGTGCTAGGTTGTGTCAGTAATTTTCAGAAATTCACATTTGAATGCAAAATTATTTGTTTGAAATTTTGGCTATTTATAAGCCCAGTATTTCTGTGCCTGAAGAGTAGCTTGAATGTAAGGGATGGTGCATGACTGTCTCTTTGTTACTGTAACGTTCCAGCAGGAAAATTCTTGATCCCAATAATAACCATAGAGCATAGTATAGCAGTTAGTTCTTAAACATGTACATCCTCTCATAAGTTTTTGTTATGCCCATGACATTTTCCCACTAAGGATAGACGTACTTAGAAGACAAATTTCCATGTGAAAGGAAAGACGTTTTGCAGTCATTGTGTGAACTAAAAGGGGAAATGCCAATCATCAATTTTAGACTATTTTATTTATACCAAGCAGTAGATGTTCCTAATGTTAATTAATTTTTTTTAAGTATGAGAGCAGTGAAATGTTGTCCAAGAGAAATTGTTAGTTCATTTTATGTCATTTGCACCTGTAGTTTGGACTTACTACACCAAAGTGAAGATATGTAGTGGGCAGGTATGTGAGGACAAAGTGCATGCAAAGCAGTGATGTGAATAGTGTGAAAGGAAGAAAAGCTGAAGAAGAAAAAATAATGGTCTAGTTAGGTATTGGTGGAAGATTTTCTACTCACCTGTGCTGGAAAGTGGTATTAAAATATCTGGTCTTCATAGAGCTCTACATTAATACAGGGTTTCTGCAAAATTTAGTGTCTTTATCAATGCCTGGGTTTGTACCTCCAGTAATTTAGATCTACATCTGGCCATCACCTAAGTAATGCACTTTAACGCAAAGCATTGCTTGTGCTGCTGCTAACTATAAAAAATTGTTTGATGAATGTCAATTAAAAATGTGATAAAGACATAATGAACAGGAGCCAAACTTTTGAGTTGTTAACCCATTCTATAATGTATGTGAGGTATACTTAAAAAAACAGGAATGCCAATTATGTTTGCAAGTGGCTTCAGATTAACGAGGGCAGATATAATGCAAAGTACTGTTTAAAGGTCAGTGAAAAGTTTAAAGGTTAAACCCTGCTACTTTTTTTTTTTTCCAGTTTGGACTCCAAAGGGTTCAAAAAGAAAGGCCCATTTCTACTCTCAGCTGCACTAGTGTGAATATAATATTCACCAGTGTTTGGTCTTAGTTGAATTGATGTGGATTTACAACACAAGGACTACCAGCTCTGTCTCTATACTGTTGATTTCCTGCTTGGTTGAAAGAACAGCTTTTGTTCAGCTGCCACTTTCCCCTGAAAAAAAAAAACAACAGGTAAATTTGCC
>JANZLQ010000057.1:4670284-4683603 GCA_026212715.1 Elanus axillaris | reverse complement strand
CCAATTCCCCCTAAAAAAAAAAAACAACAGGTAAATTTGCCCATGGAGGAGTTTTCAGATCAGAGAAACTTCACAAAATACTCTGAATACACTGTAGAGGTTGAAAATAAATATATTGTGAAAAGTGAATTTCCATATTAAATAAGCTTATTTGATGTTCATTATCTAGTAGCAAGAATAACATTCTTCCATCAGCAGTTCTACAGCATTTTTAAATATGGTGCAAATGTTGGATTATATTTCATGAGGGAGGTTTGTTAACAGTAAAATCATTGTAGCCCTATTTCTATAATAACCTAGCAAAAGCCACACCACTGAAAAGAAAAATTTCTTATCTCAAATGAGATTTCCAACTAAGATAATCTGAGGAAATATATAACAACTCTTGACTTGAGTCAATGACTCTTGAGTGACTTTATGTTTTCTGTTCTACTTGTTTTTCTACTATTAGCAGTAATAAAACCATACTATTTAATAAAAGCTTTAAAAAATGACAGCCAATAAATAAGATTATTCACATTTGCATATGTTCTTCCTGGATAAATTCTTCAAGTCTCCTTCATGGACACCATTCTTATTCATGTTCCCTGAGGACAGAATACCTTCCAAGGAGGGAAGCGTTCAGGGTCAGTCCTGATACAAATTGCAAACACAATGCACTTGAACTCTGGGGCACTGCCTTCACCTCCTCTCTGCCAGCCATGTTACCCACCAAAAGCCCATCCACAATTGTTCTGTCCTGGCCAGGTCCCTGAGCAGTAACTGCTGGAGAAAATTGCTTAAAGAAAATGTACAGAGTTCAGTGATAAATATATAGAAAAATTACAAACCACGTTCTGCAAATTCCCTTCAGGCATCTTCCCAGTACTTTATCCAGAGGGGTAGCTGAGTAAACAGCAAAAAGAAGCCTCGCAGGATCCTTTAACTCCCCCTTGGTCTCACAGGCTCTTTGCAATTGCCTGCTCTGCTCCTGCATCCTCCCAATGGTTATTCCTCAGCTCCTTTCTTTTCATATCTGACCTCTGTGACACTATTCAAGTGTCCCCTCAGCATCTCCACTGCTCCCCAAAGCTCCTGCTGCCATTCATAGCACATGTATCATGGTTTAACCCCCGCTGAAAACTGAGGACCACCCAACTGCTCACTCTCTCCCCCCAAAGGGATGGGGGAGAGAATCAGAAGTGTAAAAGTGAGAAAACTTGTGGGTTGAGATAAAGACAGTTTAATAGGTGAAGCAAAAGCTGCACACACAAGCAAAACAAAACAAGGAATTCATTCACCACTTCCCATGGGCAGGCAGGTGTTCATCCATCTCCAGGAAAGCAGGGCTCCATCACGCCTAATGCTAACTTGGGAAGACAAACGCCATCACTCCTAACGTTTCCCCCTTCCTTCTTCTTCCCCCAGCTTTACATGCTGAGCATAACGTCATATGGTCTGGAATATCCCTTGGGTCAGTTGGGGTCAGCTGTCCCAGCTGTGTCCCCTCCCAACTCTCTGTGCCCCCCCAGCCTGCTTGCTGCTGGGGTGGGCTGAGAAGCAGAAAAGACCTTGACTCTGTGTAAGCACTGCTCAGCAGTAACAAAAACATCCCTGTGTTATCAACACTGTTTTCAGCACAAATCCAAAACATAGCTCCATACCAGCTATTCTGAAGAAAACTAACTCTACCCCAGCCAAAACCAGCACACTACACTATCCTGCTGCTTTCCCACGCCTGCACGATGCCAGTCCACAGGCAGTTCTCACCTCACAGTTCCTTGTCTGGTTTTCAAACCACATAGCACTACAGAGAGGGTTTTTATAAATATTTTTTTTAGCTTTTTTTCCTTTTGAAACTGGCTGAAGGAACTAGACAAGCTTTAAGTCATGATCTCATGCAGAAGGAAGGACAAAGTGTGGCATAAGGGGCAAAAGTGAGACATGGCAACCTTTTCATAATATATCCAAATATTCCAGAAAAAATACTATATAGTTCTGGAAATTACAACTGGTCCTACGACCCACCTTACAACTCATGGCTTGAAAAGCTGTGAGACTTTTCCTCCCCTTGATCAGATATCTGTAAAAGTACTTCCAGCAAGAAGAGTTGCTCATGTGATCTTGTAGGGTTTTTTTCCTTTTCAACCTATGTAAACATTCATATAAAGAAATTCAGTTGCTTGGATATGGCTAGAAAATGCATGCACAAGAATGAGAACTTGGGCAATGTATATTCATTTCAAAAGTCAAGGAAATATTGATGGAAAACACTTCTGCATCTTCCACTAGAATTACTGAATAGATTTGATTAAATATATAAACTTCACTTTGCTATTCAAGTTCACCAAGCATGTTTGGAATATCAATTATTTTATTACCATACTGACATGATCTAGTCAAACAAAATTAAATGTGTTTTGGGCTAATGTAAAGCCTTATTTATGTATCTTTGCTTTTTTAAAATAATGAAGAGACAGAGATTTCTGCAAAAGCAAAATGCTATTCCCACAAAAACTGGAAATTAAAATAATTAACCTCACATTGCCATAAGCATTTTTTTCCTCAGGGGCATGGACCAGCTGTCCTCAAAGAGAAATTTTAGTTTCAGAAAGCTCTTAGGAAAAATGTACAAAATACACTGTTACACTATTTATAAAATACAACAAGTTGTCTCTAATCTGTTCCTACTGATCAGTGTAAGACCAGAAGAAAAAAAAAATGCTCTTAGAATAAAAATTATCAATAAATCTTAGGGACATAGAGAAGCTTCTGAAGGGAGTAGTTTAATTTTAAGTAAGGTATCACATTGTAACCATGACATTGGCTTAACAACCTGTATAGGCTCAGATCCATCAATTTATGCCAGATTTTCCAAACTGTGAAACATGAGTGATATTTCTTACCTTGCTCAGAGCATCTGGCACACGTTAGTTTGAACAATACTTGATTTTCCTTGTCCCCTCACCTGCTCTGGAACACCAGGATCTGCCTTTTTAGCATTTTACCATCACATCCTTGTTATCTGTTACCTCAAAGTTTCTGATGGTGCCATATATGTAGATGATGCCTTGTAAGCAGTAAGGTTCAAAACTGAACTTGTGCACCCATGCATTAATCTATGTGCAAGAATAATCTAGTTAATGAAAAGATGGCCGCAGGAAAGCATAGCCTGTCTGTAAGCTTAGGATGTGAGAGGTAGCATGGGCTGTGGTTGGCACTAGGAAGACCTAAAACTGCCACTGACCCATTGGGTGATTCTGAGGAAGCCATTTCACCTTTCCATTGTGCTTTTCTTCTCAGCTTTCGTCTTTCCAACCCGCCAGCCCTTCACAGCAAGATCTGTCTCTTATGATATGTGTCTTACAGTGGAAGCTCAGCTGGGGCTTCCAAATTAGAGCTGATTGGGAATTTTTCAACGAAATTAATTTTCAGCAGAAAGTGCAGCTCGTTTTCAGTGCAGTTCTGCAGTGCTGTTGTGGAGATGCTCACCCAATATATGAGGATGCAAATTCAGATAATGACTCTGAAGAATACATTGTTAGAGGAAGTAGATCATCTCTAGCAGGAGCTGTAGAGTGCACCTTGCCCTAGGATAACTATCAGGCTGTGGGTGAATTGGCAGTCATCTGCAGTTAGAGAGACAGCAGGTCCGGAATTTGAACCTACGTATTCTAGGGGAGGTCACATGCTGTACATCTCTTTTGTTGTGTTTGTTTGTTTGTTTGTCTGTTTGATTGTCTGTATAAAACCAAACCTTTTAAACACTTGGGTTTGCTACAGGAAAGAACTGGAGCATCAATGGAATCCCGGGAAGTTTCATGCATGGATTTACTCAGTCTCACTCAGTTCCGCTCTGAACCCTGCAAACTGGCAACAGTGAGATCAGACATATTTTATCTTGTAAAATACTTACAGTCTAAAGGAGGCAGACAACTGCAGAATAAATCATGACCAAATATTTGAGGAGAGTTAATGACAAAAAGGAAGATAAGTTATTTTCAAAAATAATTCCAAAGAGAAATAGAACAGTCTTCTGGTGATTAGTAGAAACAAGTTGTCCCCAGCACGAGGCAGGAGATGGCAGTTGGCAGGTGTGGGCAAAGGGAATAATCAGATCAGTAAACCAAAGGGAATAGTAACAAAGTTCAATGGAGACAACAGGAAATTAAAGCATGGAATTAGGGGGAAAGTGGCATGGGTTTGGTGTACCATAATGAGAGAAAGAAAATAACCGTGAATTTCCAAAAGTGATACCATTACAGCTTTTAGAACATTTCCTTAGTAGCTTCTGAATATTAATTCTGGTGGAACACTCTGAAGAGAGAAACACTTTAGAAAGAGTTTGTTTTTTGAAAAAAAGATTTGTTGTTATGTAGCAGTTCTCCACTATATGCCAGTGTAAATTCGTTATTGGGTAGAACATTGCAGCAATACTAAAATGGCAGTGCTGAAGGAAAGATGTATTTTCTCCCCTTTCTAGCCCCACTTCAGCTTCTCTTACTGACTGCAGTCTAAAATAGCTTGCATTTCTAACCCAGAGAGCAGCTGAGTCATATTCAATTCACATGGTTACTTTGCAGCTGAGTATGATTGCACTACTTATGTGGCATCTCCAAAGAATATGCAAAATATCATTTGCTAAAATGGCAACTCCAGAAACATATCTCCAGGGGGCATTTTGTGCAAATGTTAAGACTATCAGGAATATCATATCACTTAGGCTAAAGATTTGTACTGGATCATGCACTATTTTCTCTCTAGCCTCTGTGTACCAAATGCCAATTCAGTGTGCACGGCTGTGAACCTAGGGTGAGGGTTCAGACTCTGGTGTAACTGAAATAAGGACACAGTCTGCTGCCTGGCATCAGCATTGCCACTGTGCTCACCTTTCAGGAAAATTAAGGCCTCTTTCTCCGGGAGCTAATTTTGCTTAAGCTCACTCCATGAGTTTCCATTCTCTAATTGCTCACTTTAGACTCAGCCAGAACAAATCATTTTTTCAACTTGCAGAATAATATTCCAGGAGAACATGTGGAGAAATGAGGCAAAGTCTAGAAGAAATCTCAAGAAAAATATTGCATTGACAGTACAGATTACTAACAAAACCACTAGATTAGGCTCCTTCTAGATGAAGACAGTAACTTTTACAGTGCAGAATGATGACCTGTATTACTTCCTCAGAAACAAAAAAATTGTCTCCTTTTAAATTATATGGCTGTAAAAAAACAGTGAACTATGGAGTCTTTTGTGGGCAAAAGGTTTGCCTGTGAAGCCTCTGCTACATAAATAGAGATTAAAAAGCGAAAAAATTGAGACAAACAAGCACTGACCTGCGAGTGAGAGTTAAGCAAACATGTAGATAAATTCAGAGATGCAGCCCTGTAATGGTGAAATACCCAGGGTAAGAAATGTTTACAGAGGAAAGTTCTGTGGATATTTTTTCAGGGAAATAGTGGTGGTTACCTTCTGCTGAAATATCATAGCCGCAATGAAGTGGCAAAGACGACAACTGACATGTCAGAGACACATAAAACTATCCTTATAGGATTGACAGCTTGGTATGATTGCTCTCCAAAGATAACTTTATAACTTGCTGAAGTGTGATTTAAGGATGCCCTGGAGCAGCACTAACCTGTGTACCTTTCTTGTGGGTAACTTTTTCTAAACTATAGCTTTAGTTAATAGCTTATGCAATTTTTCATTTGACCTACGGGTGTCCCATGTGGGTGGGATTTTCAAAAACACTCAAGCCCAGATCCACAAAGGGATTTCCATGGAGATGATTGCACCTATGATGTGTGTAGGGAGCAGAGCAGAGACCTGGCCACAGTTTAGCCTGTAATCTAGCAAGGACACAGGAGGAGGGCTACAACACCCTTAAATGTTCACCAGGAAATCTACCCAGGAAAACTACCCATGCTTATGTGTGAAATTGCTCTGGACTGTAGTGATGCCTTAGCTCTGTTCCCACCAAAATGGAGTAAAATTAGGCACCAGACAAGTACTCTTGAAAGGGCCAGACTGAATCTTTCTTTTCCTACTGCAACTTTGATCCTTTCTGAAATATCTTTTAGAAAGAAGTACTTGAATTTTATTATCAGGTAGACCAGCAGGAAAAATGTGTGCTGTTTTCATTTCAGTGTTTTGTTTTTCAAGTAAACTATTGTATATACATGCAAGAACAAAAAGGATGATAAAAAGGGTAATAATGCAATATCCAGTTTGGTCCCAGTGATGTTAGATGTGCTTAATCTGAAGCAGCTGATAATCTCTGCATGCAAATTGAGCTGTAGATCTTTGAGTGCATCTTCCTTTTTCATGCTGGCAAAGAGCAGGGGTTGTATCGTCATATATGTCAAACACTAGGATAAATTATGTCCTCCATGGGAAACAAGCCACAAGCAGCAGTGTATCTTATAAACAGCCTTTAGGGAAGCTACTTTATTTCCATTTTTTTCCCTGTCTTTTCACAAAACCAAACATCCCCTGTGGCATTTGGGCACTCAGAAGACAGTTGTATTTCAAAGGCCATAAACAGTAAAGATAAATAAATAGATGCAAAAAGCTTATATCCTTGCAAAGCTGTGCTACAAAATAGGTGCTAGACTGGCAACTTCTGCATGACGGCTCGATACTAATTTGCTTCCTCAGACCCAGGGAGCTTTTGGTGAGTGTCTCTGAAGAAAAGCAGAGTGCAAGTTGCGCTGGTCTCATGCCTCTGGAGCAGACCGCTACCTTTCTGAAGGGTGATGCAGTTCCAAGACGTTACAAGCTAAACTGTCAGAGCCGTGTTCTGACCCTGGTCAGCAGCTGAATTTACACTCCTTTTAGTGGGGAGAAAGCATCTTGAAAGCAGTAGAGGACCCCAAGGCTCTTTAGAGCTCCTCAAATGCTCAAGTGTAGTGGTAGCAGAACATACTCATCTGGCTTTCACTATCACAGGTAAACCCAATAAACTTAACTCAGGCTAAACTTCTGAGAGCTGCAGAGTGAACTGGAGAACTTTGTCCTCCAGGCACAGTCTTATGGGAAAGCCTATGAAGTTGTAAGTCCAAGCACAGAGACTGCGCTGACTTCCAGAGGAGCACCAACTGCAGATAAATAGCAGTGCAAAGGTCTAAAGGCATGATAAGAATTCATCTCAAAAGCATTGTAAGTTTATTTTGCTTACACCTACAGGACAGACGAAGTGGGGTAATACTACTGCTGCTGTAGTAGTATGGTCTAAGGTTAAGAAAGATAAGAACTGCAGGAAGAGGAAGTATTTTCTCTTAGACCAACTGTTTTAACTAGGGTGGGAAAAGCTTGCAGACACAAGTCATCTTTAGTATACAAAAATCTTCCTCCTGCTATTAGTATCAGGTATTCTAGTAGAAGAGCTTTCTTTTCCCTGTAACTTTGTCTTGGAAACAAAGTGAGATCTGAACTCTGCTCCAGTGCAAAATACTGGGTTATCTATGCCTATTGCAGTAAATAAGCACCTGAAATGTTTATTGGGAAAGCTGATGAACTCACAACACACTTTTTCCTAAGACTGACATGATTTAAAGGTTAGCCAGAAAAGTGGTTTTTCCCCAGTGGCTGTATTTTGTAGGCATAGTGATTTAAAGTCACATCCTCACAGAAAGTCATCACGGAGTATCTGAACACTTAAATCCTATGGGTGAAATGTGGGTCTTGTGGAACTGGTATGGTTGTAAGAGTGCACAGGCCTTGTAATAGCACGTTTGTAATAAGGTAAAAGTTGGTACAGAGAATGGGAGAAGAGGAAAGCAGATTCTACCTTAAAGCACTTGCACCCTGGCTCTTGATAAGAAGTCAAGTAAGTATTTTATGCTGCATGGCACTTCAAGATTTACAACCTCTTGTCCTCACTGATAAAGAAAATACCATTTACACGCAAGTAGCAGAAAAATCACATAAAAATAATTTCAGCTACTTACTACTTCATAGGAAGAACTAAAGTGGTGCTTTTGTCCCTCAGCATAAAAAAATGTACACCTTGTCAGATAAGATGCACCAGTCACCATTTGCTGCAAAACACCTGTTCTTGTTGGTTCTAGCATTTCATTCCTTTTGCACTCTCTAGCTCTTAAATGAGGGAAAATCTGAGGATGCTGCTTTAGGATCATAGACAAGGGAAGTAGGTTTCTTTTAAAGCTCCCTAGTTACAAGGAATGAAGATATTTCTTCTAAGTATTCATTGCAAAGGCAGGGAAAGCTAAGGAAAAGTAACTCCAAAGTACCATCTGCAGTCAGATTTGGGGTGAATGTTCTGAAAAACTATTTTCTCTTACACATACATTTTGTGGGCTGGAGCATTATGTCCAAAAAGATGATTGAGGACTACTGAAGAAGGAACAGAAACCTGAAAGCAGGATAGTCTCCTAGACCCCTGAGTCCAGGGCAGGTATATTGTATTTCTGAGGCTGCCTTAAAGTATAAGTCAGTCATTCTTACCCTATTTTGGTACCTGATCTACAAGAAGGTAATAACACTTTCCTTTCACCCATCCATTTTCAATTAGTGCTCATTTTAATATGCCATCAGAGACTCTTTCTTAATGTGTATTATTACTTTGGCCAGCATGGAGGGTTTCTTTTGGCACCCCCAGGTGTAGGAGTAGTATAAATATATTCAGTGCTGCAGTGATAAGCAGAGTCTTTAAAATAACATAGATGTCAGCATACATGCATATTCATACATAAATAGTAAGGCATATTCAGCATTAACCTAAACAGAGGAAATCAGGTAACACGGCACAAGCACAGAAAGCAAGTATAAAGTTAGTCTTGAGCAAACGGTTTCTACTTCATTTATTTTTGTCCTGCTCTGACTGGTGTAACTTATAATTAGTCTCTGCCTGCAGTGGTGTGGTTCCAAAGAATGGTGGATTAAGGAGAAACTCTAGAATTTCTCTGTAACTTGACAAGTTATAACCTGAAAAGCTACACTTAGTCCATTAAAGATTTTTCACAGTGACATTTTAGTGCAGCTAGGGAAATATGCCACTTTGCCATTTATCGTTTTCAGGGCATGGACAGTGAAAAGGAGGTTGCTGTGAAGAACAAAATAAAATAGATTACACGTATAGAAGTGAGGTGAAGAATACTGATAAATATACACCACTGAATGTCAGCAAATGTCACTGGAGAAGCCATTTGCAGCTACTGGAACAGCCTTGCAAACCAGCAAAAGTAGCAAAACCAGGCAAAACAAGTTGGGTGTACTCACTTCCACATGAATAAGCAATAAACCTCTCTGAAGTTACACCAGAAAGTTGTTAAACTTGATAGATGAATCTTTTCCAAATTGCTCTGTCACATACTGTATGTATATGGCTACAAAGGACTATGGATAGTTTAAAGTGAAAAAGAGAAAGCATTGCCGAGAATGCAATAATTTAAGCATTTTTGTTCAAACACTTGTATTCTGTTTTGTATTAAAGGGACAGTTAGAACAAAGGAGTGATTCATCATACCCCTTTTTCTTCCATAGGGCTGCTCTTTTTTTTTGTCTGAACATCGTTGTCTGAACTAATGCATTACTATGCTATTACTATTACTATTACTATTACTATTACTATTACTATTACTATTACTATTACTATTACTATTACTATCCTTTAAATATATTTGCTGCTCTAGCAACAGGGCTTAGAGTTAAATCAATTTGGGTTTGGTAGGCAGAAACATTGCAAATGAAAGGTTTTCTGCTGAAAAACTCCTAATGGTAGCTACCTAGCATGCTATCTAAGTGTAAGTGAAAGACCTGCAAGATGTCACCTATCTTTCCAGCAGCATCTGATTTGCAGATCTATGGATCAGCTCCATTTTGGTTTATAGACACATTGACCTGGAAAAAGCTCTCCTTGTGAAAGTTGCAGTACTTGAGAGACATCAAGATTCCTTCAGGCTTATTTTAATCTGGGCTGTCTGTTTGCAGCATCTTGAACCACAACTCTTCATTGATAATAAACAGAAGTGAAGATCTTTGACTCGGAAAATATCTCCAAGGAAAAGTAGGAGTTCTTAAAATTTCAGAAGCTCTGACTGCTTTTATATTTAATTTTCCATGAGATTCTTCCTCCCAAATTCTAATTTATCTTGGCAAAATCAGAGACAGCCTGCATCATTTTGATTTCATGAGACTGTTATTCTCAGACACCATGCTCATGCAAATTTCAGGTCAGTTTTGTTTTCATTAGTGAAAAACAGCAACATGGATCACATACAGGAACTCCTTTATTCAAATATTTCATACATGCTAGGATATGCTGATTGTAGAACTGTTTCAGTCAAAATTCTCACCATATGTTCATGTAGAAGCTATAAACAACCAGCCCTACAATGGCATCCTATAAGCCTGGCAGTTTAAATGTTTGAAGAGAAAAAATTTCTTGTACTTACAGATCCTGTAGATGGAGTTAGGGTGAACCTTCCTTTCTTGGGCAGGATGTTTATACAGTGAATTTTCTTTGTACAAGTCTTCACTCCATTCTTGCAAAATCAAAATCAAAAGTGATCCTTATTAGTCAAACTGAACCCTTTATTAAATTAAATGTAAAGCCTGTTCTAGAAATGAACAATGAAATTCAGAAACCAAAGATTAAACTGATGTGTTGAACTTTCCTGAACTGCTCCCCGTCCCCCTCCCCCCGATTCTTTGAAAACTGAAGTAATCTTTGAGGCAAAACAGACATTTGACAGCATCCATCATCCAGAAGCTCTGTAGCAGTTGTGCTGCTTCTTTGGTCTTGTTTTGAATTTCTCCATCAATTTGAATTGACACAACAGTCTCAAGGAGCAATGCTCACAAGTTGAGAAGGCAAGAACCGTGTCAGATGCAACAAAGGGGAAAAGATCTATCAGTTTGTTACCTCATCACAAATATCAGCATCCCCAAAAGCTTCTCCTTTTACATAAAATTGTGCAGTTCAATGAAAAACACAATAAATCTTATTTACCTTTTAAATGTGAAATTTATCGTGTTACGTAATTATAAGCTTAACGTTTTTTAGAAACTCTGAGATGTATTACATAGGCACACACTTGTCTTCAAAAGAGACAAAAATACCGTTTTTTTAAAGGGTATTTGAGAAGTCGAAATGCTTGGCCAAGAAGTTTTAAAGGAGTTCTTGAACAAATAGGCAGCATGTGAATAAATACACTGATTTTGTGACAAGCACTGAAAAGAAACTTCTGGTTAGCAGTCTGCCTAGCCTAATGAATGGTTCAGTCCTTCCTTCCTCCATCCTAAGCATGAAAGCTGCTATCCACACCCCAAACTTGATCTAAACTACTGAATGCCATAGGGAAGAGCCTACTGACTGATGTTGGATCAGGCCCAGCAGCCTCTAGGTTTGATCCTGCAGGCCAGCACCAGCCCAAATGCTTCCCCATAACCGAAAGTCCCTCAAATGCAGCTGTGAAGGTATGTGCAAAACATCTGAAACTCTCAATCAAACAGACCTTGTCCTTCAGAAAAAGTGGAAATTTTGCCTGAATAAAGCAGTACAGGGTTTGGTTTGGTACAGCCAGTAATAACGAAGAATCATGGTTTCTGTTATCAGGGGGTTTTGATACATTTGTTTTTTCTAAGTAAAAAGAACATATAGTTCTAAGTGGGGTGCGGGTCATTTTTTGTCCTTTTTTATTTTAATGGCTAAACATTGTAATGCTAGCTAAATAGAAATTCTTGTCTGTTAATAGGTTCCTTTAGTTTGTAATAAATAGAAATGCTAATGACTAAAATTTGGTATTTGGTATGCATTAGCTTTTGTAAGTCTTTTCTTTACAGGCTTCATTGACATTCAATATGGCAAGCTTCCTTTGAAACATATTTATAAAATAACTACAGTATAATTAAACCAACAAAGCCATCTTTTAAGTAAGCTTAATAGCTCAGTTTTTCACTCTGTAAATTTTTTTATTTTAAGGAGGAAAAATAGTTATGCTTCAATTCTACTGTATATTTCATTTTGCATCTAATATTTTCTTTCCATTTGCAATCTGTGCATATCTAATTCTTGACAACTGTGATTATTAATAAGTGTGCATGAAAAACATGCTTCGTAGACTCTTCCCCAAGAATATTTTTGTTAATTAGTACTGAAACATATCTTGGCAAAGACAATATATGTAATATATATGTGTATATATATGTATTTTAATAGCTAATGGTGGTGTAGTTAATACACAAAAATGGATTAATAGATATGGCAGGTAATAATCGAAGTAGATGTTGTTTAATAAATGTAACTAAAAATATTTTAATGCTATAAAAGCAACAGGTAAATAAAAGCAATTACATTTCATTTTGCTTTCAGCTCGTGAGCATTTTTTGTAAGCTTTAATAAACGGGAGAGCTTGTGCAGAAGGCTAATGGTAGAGTCAGTGTTAGCATTATTCATTAGGGTTTCTAAGTAGTACTTACTCTGAGGTATTTCTCTGGAAGGCTAAAATGTTCTTGGTAAGGGTACTTGGATCCTGATAACCCTAATTCATAATAATTTCCCCCTCATTCAGAAAATTAAAGTTTACAGAGTCCTCAGCAATTTGAAAATCTTTATACTATTTAGAACTACGATCATGTTTACTAAGGACACGCTAAAAAGTGATAGCTCGCATTGTAACAAGTGGAACCTCATAACTATTTCTTAAACTCTGTCCTCTACAGGCAGAATAATATTGAGACCCCCATTTACAGTACGGTGAATAAAAACAGTTGACATCATTGTTACAATCTTTATTTAAAACAGTTACCAAGGTTACAAATTGCCATCACTGTGTGCAACAGGTCCCTCTGAAACAGTATCATTACAGATTAACTGTAATGTGTAGGATTATAATAAAAGGCATAAGGGATTACGCACAAGCAAAAATGCTAGAAATAACACAAATACATCCACATTGTACAGTGCTTCGCCTTGCAAAACCTCTGCTTTCAAAGCTGAAATACACAATGTGGTTTTTTGTTTAATTCGGTCGTTTAGAGCGATGTTAACTGTATCCTGAAGTGGCTTTACAAATGTCAGGGAGCAGAGGGGGTAGGGTTTACCTCGACCTGTAAAACCGCTGCTGGTGGAAACGTTCTCACACCGCACCCGCTCTTAGCGGGGCGCCTCGCTTGCAGGAAAACACGCCTCCATTGTGCGAAGCAGGACGGCAGCGAGAGGAAGCGGAGTTGGCGGCTGCACGGCCCACCGCCGCCGGCCCCGCGGCCCCGGCCGGAGGCCGAGGCTGTCCTCGCTGCCCGGGGCGCGTCCGAGCGCGGCGGCAGAGCCCGGCCCGGCCCCGCAGCCCTGGGTGGCTCACTGGCTGGCGTGCGGTCACACC
>JANZLQ010000057.1:4603868-4641296 GCA_026212715.1 Elanus axillaris | reverse complement strand
GCCCCCCCGGCGTCCCGGGCGCCGTGTCCGCGCCGCGCTCCCGCCGCCACCGACGGCGCCTGAGCCCGGTTGGAAACTGACTCATTTTGTAAATAATCTTTGACGTCCCCACAAAGCGCCCTTCGAGAGGAGTTTATTAGCACGGAGCCATTAAAACAGATGTCATGTTAGCTTCCCCGTGACATTTGGGTGACACATCTCTCCCGATGAATTGCTAATTGTCTCCCCGCCCGCAGTAAACATCCCGCTCCATTGTCTGCGTTCAAGAGAGTTTCTGCCGCAAAATACGGTCCTGCGCGGCGGAGAGACCTCGCCGTGCACTGCCCCGGCCCCCGCGCCCCGGCCCCCTCGGCCGCCCAGCTCCCCTTCTCCCGCCCCTCAGCTCCCGCCTGCCGCTGCTGCCCCCCGGCTGGAGCCGCGGCCCCTTCCCCGCACCTGGGGGTGCGGCAGGCCCAGCCCGACAGCCCTCCGCTCTGCCCTCCGCTCTGCCCTCCGCCCTGCCCTCCGCCGGCGCCGCTCTCGGCGCGGGGGGCGCCCCGCTCCCGCCGTGGCAAGGACTCCGGCCCTGGAGCACCCCCGTCCGGCCCCGGCCCCAGTCCTCGTCCCGGCCCCTTCCCGCCGGGCTCTCGGAGCGCAGCCACGTCCGCGGGGCTGGGGGGTGGTGGGGGGCGCGCGGCCCCCCCGCCGTCTCTGCCCTTCTGGCGTAACACCCTTCCCCAGCTCCTCCGAAATGTTTATTTGGCCGGGAACAAAAGGTGTGTGTGGCGGGGTAGGAGGAGGCTGCCGGTCTCCAGCAAAGTCCAAGCACGGCGGTGACATATGTCGTTTTCGGATGTGAAAAGCAGGGGTGTGCAGCGCGGAGCCTTCTCCTCCTTATCCCCGGCGGAGGAAAGTGTCTCAGGGCTCGGAGGCGGTAAGACGGAGCAGCCCCAAAGAAGAGCTTTGCAGCTGAGTGGCTGGCTCAATCCGTTTTACCTATGTACGTAGGGTTTCATATTCATAGCCGTTTGTACATTGATACATAATCTCTCGCCCTTGTTAATTCTCGATAGATGCAGAGATAACTAATCCTCCCAGCTAGATAGACACGGGCAGATTACGTGAGTGCAATCTATCTACCTATCTGCCTGTATATCCGCACGCACATATATACACGCACCGGCATACGTAAAGCGATTTCACAGGGGTTTCTTCCATAGGAGCACAGTGGGCAGATGCAGAGCCCGACGCCTTGCCTACCAGATGTAATGTTCGGTGCGAATAAACATGTAGGTATCACCCACATATCTGAGGCTACCTGGTGTTACAGTTTTTATGTACTGGACCCACTTTCTCTCCCTCTCCTTCTCCGCAACGTGCTCGAATTTTAGACAAACACGTACAAGCTTTCCTTAGAGCGGAAAATTACGGAAAGAGGGAGAGGGAGGCGAAAGATTAGGTAGATCCGGAGTCTTTAAAAAAACCCGAGCAAACCAAACCACTAGAACAGCACTTGAAACGATTTAGCTGCCGGATAAAGAGACCTATTTGGCATCAACTGAGACATTATTTTGATTACCCGAAAGCGTGCCCGTCCTTAACGCCAGGCAGCATTTATAGCAAGAGTTACCTGGGCTCTGCTTTGTTCTCAGTTTTAGCATAGATGTTTTATGGATGGCAATCGCAAACCAAAGCGGTCTTGGGATGCCTGCTAAATCTCGCTTCGAGTGTGCCTAGCCCCTGCCCGCCCCCGGCCCGGGGGTGCTCACCCCCCCTCCCCAGCGAAGCCGGAGTCGAGGAGGCGGCTGCTCTGACACCGGGGTCTGAAATCGGTTGAGTTTGTAAATGTCGCTTAATAGCCCTCCGCCCCCGAGGATGGGGTGGCTTTGCAGCCCCTCGGGGAGGTGCTCGGCCCAGGCCCGGCGGGAGCAGGCCCGCAGGGAATGGGGGGTCGGCCCCCCGGGATCCCCGGCCCGGCGACCCCGCTGGGAATGGCCCCTGCGGGCGCAGAGCAGCCTGGCAGCCGCAGCGATGTGCGAATGGGAACCCTGCCCTCGGCGCCGGGGGGTGGGCTCCAAATACCACCTCACTACTCCTGGGTGAATATTAAACATCATTGTCTTACAAATGAGGAGAAACCGCTACTGTCAGAAGAATAATGAACTACTTGAAACCCCCAAGTCTCTTATAGCGGGTCGTTAGAGGCAACGAAGCTCTTAGCTCTTAAGTCGGATTCCTCCCACCTGCGACTTCCCCGTGTCCTGATGTCCTGAAACTGTCCGTCCTGTTTGTAATCTTTGTTTCTGCTATTAGCGATACAATACACACTGATCCCCACAAGAATGATGCGGGATAAATTACTCCTGCAAGGACTCTTCCCCGAAAAAGAGAAACTTCATTCCGCTCCTGCCCTTCCGATGACCGAGTTTTGTCCTTGACTGGAAACTGTAATTTTCGGGGGACACACGGGACTTTGTCACTGAGTCTGAGTCCGAAGAGGAAGGTAGCCCATGCTCCCTTGCCGAGCCTTTTCCCTTCGGCTAATGACTTTGTCCTACGTCAGTGAACTCGCTAAGACTTGATTTTATTTGCAGGTCCAGAGCAAATGTTGAAGAATCCTTGAATTTTACACCTCTGCTGCGACTGTGAATGAGTCAGTCGCCCATTCGAGAATTGCCGTGTATCGGAGGGGAAACAGCACACTGCAGACAAATGGGGATCGTGTATTAGGAAACAGCTTCCCGAGCTGTATTGCTCAGACTAATGCTTATTTCTCTCATTACAAAGTCAAGATACTTCTCGGCCTCATGCAACATCCTAGCATTACATCTCGAGAAGGGAGATAAAAGTCCGAAGAAGTGAAGGTGACAGGTTGGAAAATGCAGGCAGGAGACAAGCCACATCACCCGTCCAACATAAAAACCTTCTCACCAAAATAAAGCACCAAATAAACCACAAATCTATACCTAATCAATACTGATCTGGAACCAATCCGCTCCTCCCCGGCTGCGTGTGGATCCCAGGGCTGCAAGTGCTTGTGATTACAGAGAATAGGAGGGTCATTTTCTAACAAGGGTGCTCACTGTATCTGAGCTCCAAATTATCCAGAGAGGACAGATGGCCCTTCTGATCTTATAATGAGCGCAGGGAGTGATTATCAGTCTGAACCAAAAAATGATGCTCTGCTGACATATTTTCACAGTTCTGAAATCTGTGCTTGCACTTATACCTCACTTCACATCCCTCTTCGTTTAATTTAGGTATCGTTTGGGATTTTGGAGGGCTGTGTGAAATCCGTTCATTTATCTCTGTGCGTCTCTCTGCCTCTCTCCCCATGTATCTATCTAGGACGTGTACAGACACAAAACAAAGGAACGCAAAAGGTCACTTCACAGGAACTCTTAAGCTAAATCACGCTTGGCAAAATATTTATATATAAATATATTTGCCAATAATTAAGAAGCCCAGCTGCCTCCCGGATGCCTAGATTTTATGTCTGCTTCTTGGCAGTTTTCTGGAGCTGTTGCATTCCATCTTTGCAATTACTGCGATATGTGGTGAGTCAGCCCAGACCCGAGCTCCCTTTGAAAAAAAATTCGTACTCGCTTATGTACATATTTGGGTTTTGTATTCAGGCTTTAACTATTTTTTTTTTCAGAAGGGTCTGTAGCAGCGGGTAGAATCCCCTATGGAGGAGAAACACAATCGTGATGGCCGGGGGAATGTAAAAGGAGATACTCCTTTCACTTGCAAATTGCTGCGACTTTTCAGCCTAAAAGCAGTGTTAGTTCACCTCTGTCCAGCACAGAAAGCGTTACAGAGAAGGAGGCCCAGGGAAGTTTCCAAAATATCTCTGGTGGCTGGCTGGAGTCAGATCTCCACCCCTCTGTTCAAGTTCCTCAGAGGTGAGCTTGCAATTGCAAAGAAGTTTGGTCAGTACAAACAAATTATATCAGGGAACTGTTCAGTGGTTACACAGTCATTTCACTCTCTTATTTGCACTGTAATATTGCATTACCCTCTAATTGTCACCTATACTTTTCACTCTCCAAATATGAAAGACAAATATTGAACCCATTTAAAGTTGTACCACTTCCCGGGCTGACCGGCTGGGCAGGGAAAGCATCTTCAGCGTGTTCTTGCTGCCATCTACTGGTCCCACAGCTCTGAGCGGTCCCTTCATCCCTGAAACTTTCTCAGCCGAGAAGAAAAAGGTCCATGGCGAACAGTGGGAAATACAGCTAAACAGGAAAAGCCGTGATAATGCCGCCAGTGGCACTGGGAGGTCACCACGCCGTTCATGTTAAGCACAGGGAGTAACTCCTCTTCTTCACCGGAGCTAGACTCACTCCTTGGAGCCAAGCATGTATGTGTAACTTTGCAGACTCCAGCTCTAGATGGAAGGTGATTTTATACAAGGACGGCAGTTAGTTCATATTTTTTGTGCTAAGAAATTCCAGTAATATGTTATTTGAAGATCAACCATTTGTTTTGCAGGGGAAAAAAGTTTCACATATCCTATATCATTACTGTCATCATATTTAAAGGCAGCTGTTGCCAAAGTTTTCCCTACTCCCTTTTCACTCTTCAGTACCCACCTGAATTCCACCCCCAAACTGTGGCAGGAGGTGTGCCGTACTACATAAGTAACGGCAGTGTGGCTTCCTCTGTATGTTGTCAACACTTTCTCTAGAAAGTAGTTTGTTCTCATAGCTGAAGCATTTTCCCTCAGGTATTATCTCATGCTATTGTCTGTTTATTTCCAAATGACTGTTCATTTGAAATAATGACACCTTCTAGTAATTTTATCTCATAAACACACACCATATACATAAACAACTTAAAGGACTGAGTGGTTAGGAGAAATAGATAGAGTAAAACCATTTCCACCTGTAGATAGAGTAATACCACAGTCACCTGTAGATCGCCTGGGCTGGATCCACTGAGAGCTTAATCATCACTTTTCTCTAGTAAAGCCTCCACACATTGCAGATACACAGTGTATAGCAACTGTCCGTGTTCTGAGGGCAACAAGAAACTTTGGGCCTTAAGCTCAGCTGATACCTCAGGTCAAATATCCCTTTCCAGAGCCCACCTGCAGAGCCTCACTCAGGGAGCACTGATATATCCTCTTAAAAACACTGCTACCTCCATGGTCTCTTGGGATGTGAGAAACTTGGGTGTTGATTCCTATTCCAAACCAGGCAGGGTACAACCGCAGTTAACTGTAGAAAACCTTTTTTCTTCCGTGTGATAGAAGTCCAACTTGAGGAAACAATTTCTGGCTAAGAGCGTCGACTGGATGGGCCACATCCCTCTAGAGCAGTGACCTAGGTAAGTCCTAATTTCTTTAATGCCTTGGGTTTTATCTTTTGGAGATAGGTTTCAGAGGTAGCCTTTCTGAGTCGCCTTACCTTCTCTATTCATAATTCTGCCTGACTAGTTTAGCCATCCTCTGGCTCCATGTCACAGCTTCTGCAGCACCTGCCCTTTGGTACCAGGGATCTCCACATAACCGAGTTCAAGAACCCACAGTTTAAAACTCCGCTCAGCAGGAGAACACCAACAATGCAAGTGATGCAATACTGAGAGCTTAAATTACTCATGCCTTATGCTGAAAAGCCAAAGTTAAACAGCATGCATGGTCTCCCAGCCAGGAAACTGGGACTCAGGAAAGAAACACCATGCCTACCATTGTACAGCTAATCAAGGAATAAAGCCCCAACCTATGGATTACCATCTGGCACTGACTTCTTCACTGTCTGACAGAGCATATAGGTCTTTCTAAGGATATGCAAAGAGAATTATAATGTGTAATTTGAAATTGTAGATTTTTAAAGTAAGACCAAAGACATTTACAACATGTCATGAAACATGCATACCCTGGTGACCCCATCCTGCCCTCCCCTATACACTCTGCCTATTTTGACAAATGGCTTCAATGAGATCTGAGCAGAGGAGTGGTCTGGTGTGAGGTATCTGAGGTACTGATCAGCAGAAAAAGGCCTTCACAAACTGGCAGAGGGCTGTGTCCATCTCTCAGAGATCTCAGAGTGTCACTCCATCTTTAAGTGCTGTTTGTTTCTGATTAAGCAATACAGTGCGAGTTGTATATGTAGGAAGAGGATTTGACAGCTTTTGGCTCCTAAGTGACTAGCTATCCACCCTGGGAAGTTTACCTGATACCTGCTTTTCTTTTAGTGCCATTAGTCTGAGTTTGAATGTCCATAGAGATTCTGTCTCAGTGTATATGAACGACATCATTGTATTAAACAGCGCATTACATTTAAAAGTATTTAGCAGGACTGCTGAAAAAGTGGGACATATTTGTTGTACATTCTGCTTTGCCAGTGTGACATCCACATGACAGCTGTGGTCCGTGATCACTAGTTTTTTAATCTGATAGCCACTTTCACTTACACTTGCAAAATGCAGTAATGCACTGCATTAGAGTGCTGTAACGCAGCATGTACTAGCTGCGCATGTTTAATCTATGTGCTGCTCTAAAATACCTGTGCCTCCTAGGTTGAACAGATGGCCATAGAAAATGTTACATGATATCACTGGTTAAATGACTCTCTGCACATGAGACAGTTATTTTTGGGCAGTATAGCATATGATCATATGGGTCCTCTGTGACTGAGGTGCAAGTGTACAGAGAATACAGCTGAGGTGTTCTCAGCTTGAGTTGTGGTAGAGGAGAAAGGTTTGTGTCAGCTTGCACATTCTGGATGATTCAGAAATCATGGCAATGGGCTTTGTGCTGAGACTGTTGGGTAGCTTTCATTAAATAAAAGGTTATTTTTATTCAAGGGAACAGTCCAGAATCTTCTTCTGTGAGTGAGGACATGATGAGGGATTCTGAAAAGCCCAGTGGAAAAAATTATGTTGTTGTTCTAAATAATGTTCAGCATATGACACTGTGAAACATAATGGGTAGCCTGAACACCTTGCTGCATCACTAATTCATAGTAATACAATTCTTTTTTCTGAGATGGTTTACAGTACTTCTTGTACTAACATGTAAGTAGTACTTCGAAGTCAATCGATGCCTACTGTTCAATGTAATTAGCAGATTTCAAAACTGAGGGATTTTATTATATGGAAAGGTTAATATTGCAAACTTCTCTTTCAGGATGAAAAAAAAAAGCAAAATTCTGAAATTTTAGATACTCAGGAATATCTACATGAGCTACCAAAATCTTCCATTTCAGTAAGGCTGGAACACTCTATGCTGGTATGGATTTCTTCTGACTTAATGATTTCAACTTTTCTACTCTAGTAATCTAAATTCTAGAACCAAAGGTAAACACTTCAACAACTTAGAAATGAAACGTTCCAATATTCTTTGCAAGGAATATTCATAGAATTTTCAGCAACTGGTATTGAAATAGACAAAGTAGAACATTTTTAACCAGCTCTAATTATCAGATGATAAAGTGGCTAGATGGATAGGAGACTGACTGCTCTGCAAAATAATCATTTACACAGAAATTGATCACTCTTATTATTATGATTTATGTGCTAAAATATGTGTATGAATTATGAAACAAGGGAACTTACTTTTAATTTAAATAATATTCACAGCAGAAATATTGAGACCTGAAGAATGCCTTAAGCATTACTCTAAGCTGAGATTCTGACAATCAGACAAAGCACAATGGGAAGAATAGGATTTACTTTTCTTATTTAGTTATGAAAAGAGGAAAACAATATCCTGTTTACAGTCTAACAATGCTCTTTGTTCTTTAAAACTACCATGAAGTTAGTTGAAGAGAAGCTTTGCCATGAACCTTCACACAGAAGTTGCAAACCCTACTCCTGGTACTGAACATCCATTTGGGAGTGACTCAGGCTTCCCATGTGGAACTGGCCTACTCACTGTTCACCTGGAAGTCTTGTACATTCTTTAGAATCATCTGTTTCAGAGTCCAGTTCCTAAATCCCTTGCAGAGCTGTGTACCCCAATGCATGGTTGCTCAAATGCTTCAAAACTTTTTCCTCCAAATTACATTCAGAGAATTTGAAACACTTTTCAGTCCATTCACCTGAACTATATCTGGTGAACTACCTTTGTCTTTGATTTTTCCATGCTTGTGCCAATGGGAAGCATAAAATGAAACCTTGCTTTCATAGGGGACCAAAGCATTTCTGTGCTAAATTTGATGCTGGAGACTGCATAGATGAATTCTGAATGAATGCCAGTCTTACCCCTGTGATATGTACTTTCAGAAAATGCTCCATGGCCCATCTTCCCCTCAAATACATTGAAGTGACATCTTTTCTGGCCTCCACTGGCTTCTGGTTGGACTAATTTGGTCTTAGCAATCATAAGTGGTGTAGGAAATACAGTGCATTTTAGAACTGAAGCTTTGACATGATACAAGTTAGACCTTGTTGAGCAATTTGAATAATCATGTGGTTTATGGCTTTCAGATGTTCTTGCTGCAGCATAAAGGTCCATAAATATTTAGAACAGGGAGTCTATGGCCCATTTATGCCTATTTTATGTAGCACTGTTTTTCTTTATTGAAGTTTGCTGTTTCATGTATGACAGCAGCATTGTAGTTTTCAAATAGGATTTTTTTTTTTTCCTATGGAAGCACTGAGGTGATCAGAAGATGAATTCTATTTTAACACCCACAAACTGGAAGATGTCAACAAAGATTAGCTGGAGAAAAATAAAGAAATAATCTATGACAGTGTTGAGAATGATTCCCAGAATTTTAAATACTTGTTAAAGGCTTTGCTGTATTTCACTCCAATAAACATCATGCTCCAGTTACTACTTGAAACCATAGGGGCATTATCCTGTGCAGCACTTATCAATATTTTAACATGTGAAAGTCAAATGATGTTGAAACATTGAACTATATTTCCATCTGTGCAAGCTAAAATGGTACAAATGCATCCCATGTAATGGAATACTACATCCCCAGTTACTTTCTTACAAGTGATACCTGATTCCTCTGTATTTTCTGTAGTTGTTTCCATTGCGCTGATGGTGCCCAAAGGAAGACTGTCTTTTAAAATTAGAACTTATAGCATTTAAGGAGTTTTAACCCAACCTGCTTTAAATCCAGAGAAGACAAATGTTTGGAACATGCTATTAAAATTGCCTTGTTGCTAAATTCCTCTGTGCATGTGCTTTTTGTGTGGAAATGGGTATTGGAACCAAAACAAAGACCCTGAGAGTGGCTACAGCAGAAATGCACTGCTGCTGTAAGAGAATCTGGGAACTTGTGCCTAGTGGAAAAGTGGTCGGCATTGTCCATGTACCGCTTAGTGGGTAATAACAGAAGAGGGCTGCATGTCCCATAATACGACAGGAAGCAGTGAAAGAAGAGAAGGATGTTGCTGCGAAGGATTGAACAATTCAGTAGGGTTTCTCTGAAACCTCTGGGAAGACAGTGCCAGCCACAGACCTGCAATGGGACTTCCATATGCCATGGTCCCAGAGCCCTCTGTGTCAAGCACAACTGAATGGCCTATCATGTATTAGACCAATTAGACCAATGGTTTTGCCCTAGAGGGTCAAGAACCAGAAGCAGGATCACTGCACTGCAAACAGCTGCAACACAGGTGTGTTGACGTGAGAGTGTGAGACCCATGCCAAATGTGAACTTTATCGCTCAGTGTGTCACTTGAGAATCTGTACCCCAGCAAGATGTTCTTTTACCAGCAACCTATCACAGATTAACATGATTGGTATCCCTTCCCTGAACTAGCTCTGGTTGCTTATGTCATTGCTGACAGTAGGGACCTTCCTTCCATCTTGTCACTGCATTCCTTTTCTTGGCTTACATCATGCCGGTTTGTTTTATTGCCCGTTCTCCTTGTTTCTTCTGACTTTCCTACCTGAGGCCTTGGCTTATATGCTCATGTCAACCAACCAGCTACTTCCTTATTTCCCGGAGTGATCTGCAGCTTTATCTCTCCATGGTCACATGTCTACATTTCTTGTGTGATCTCCTTCCTAACAAAGCTTGGACTACTGCCTTTTGCTATTGCTTTGTAAAAATGGCTACCAAATCTGCTTAATTATGAGTCTGCTTCAAGCACTTTTCTCCAACCTTTGAGGGCCTGCTCATTTAGTTATCATGTTTTTCTGTATAGTTTAGTACTACTAGGTTGTAGCACCAAGCGAAGCAGGCTTTTGGTTCTCCTGCCCATCTTTTCTGTGCTAATGGGAGGGTGGATTGTTATATTACAGTATTGCAGGACTGGACCCTCTTACCACCTGATCTGATGTCTTCCTCCAGGTGTTCAGATAGACCAATGAGTCAAACAGAGAGCCAAGGTAAGTGGAAATCAGGCAGCTGTAGTTACTTGAGCATGTCCCTTCATGTGGCTATTGCTCCTTTCAGTTTCACCTGGGAGAGAAGCGGTTACACAGGCTACATGAGGCATGATGATTCTCTCTCTTGGCACACTCATACAGTGTTATATGGCAATCAGATCTGTGCTTTGCAGTGCTCTGCTGTCCAGCAATGGTCAGTTCTCCAGAGTGCCTATTATGGATATGTCCAGTGAGAAAGCTTCTCTTGTTTTGTGGGCTTCCCAGCTTTGCACATTGGCCTTAAACTGGTTTCACTGAATACAGCCAATCATTGTCACATTTTTTCAGGGCTTTGCTGACTCTACTTTATATTTTTTATTCTCCTTGTGAGGATATCTACTAGCAGTCTATTACTGTTTAGCAGTGTTTCTGGGAATGGATTTCAGAGGGCTTCCCATCCACCTTGAGTTGACTTGATCCATCAGCCTGTGAGTGGTTGTAAGTACATCCAGTAGAAGGGGTGCAATCATTTGGTCAATATGTTTCTTCTACAGTGCATGCATCTGGAGTACCTTTAGAGCTAGTAAAGTTATACAGCAGATACTGCTGCCTGCATCAGAAGACCAATCCTAGGCTAGATCACCACTACCATGGTGGATATTCATGGTGCTGGAATATAACATGACTTTTTTTGCAGTGCTCCACTTTTCCCACAATTTCTTATAGGCTGAACTTTTTCCCTTCTTGTTTTCCATTGGATCCTGACACCTGCATTTTCCATTTTCCTGTCTGCCTGGCTTCCTATTTGCCTTTAACTAGAGTACCTGGACAGTGCTGTTCTCTGTCACTACTGAGACCCTGTCCCAGTGGCTCGCACTATTTGGATTAATTGTTTCAGGTTTGTGTCTCTTTGTATTCTTTTCTATAAGCTGCAATAGAGAGTCCCAGGCAACACACTTGTGGTGGTGGAAAATGACAGCAGTGACTGAACATGAGACAATATCTCCGAGAACTCTGTAAAGGCTCATGTGGTTACCAGGATCCACCAGGGAATATTTTTCCATTGTCAGCAGTTCAACAGGCAATGCTGGGATGGAGACATTGGGCCTTTGTGAAAGATTTTGATTTTTCAAACTCTTGCACGAATTACTAGTAGATAGACAAGATAAAGCATTTTTGCTTCCAAGAAGATCAACTGAGGTTAAGTGTGGAGAACACAGGGCTTTCTGAGAAGGAAGTCTGGCCTGGGATTTGTGATGCACATGATTATACAACACTAGCTCAACAGTAAAATCAGTCTTTGATCAGCTTTTGATTGTAAATTATAAAGAAAAGGTTTTTTACCAAGATTGGAGCAGAGCTGTGGTGCCTGGATATCCACTCCTTGGTGTCTGCAATGAAGCCAGACACAGAGGTAAATAATGCCAAGTTAGATGTGTGGCACTGATGTCAAATGTTCCATGTTTGAGGCCCAGGTGACCCTGGCTTCTCTCCATTCTCTGCCCCGCAACTGATGTTGCCTACAAAGTTACAAATGGATGCCAGTTACCATCTCTATTAAGTAAGTAAGTGCTAAAAGAACTTGTTAGACATAACCTATCCCAGCTGTCATGCAGCATTTTAGATGGGCTTTTGCACCTTTTCCTCCCAAAGATATGATAAAAAAAAAATCTTCACATTCTGATACAATTAACCCTCATACCTAGCTAGCTATATAAACTCCATTCCTACTTTCATGTTTTTGCTAAATTTTTGATCTGGAAATCCAGCATTGTTAGAAGTGCAATTCCCCCAGTACAGGGTTTTTAGTGTACTTAGTGTTCTACGTGTGTTATGTTTGCTCAGGATATTCTTCTCCTTGATGTGAATCTCCATAGACTGACAAATGTCATGCTCCTTCATGTACCACAGGTAAGGCAATTCTGCCAGAAACAGCAAATGAGATTCAATGTAAATAAATGTGAAGTGAAGCATATGGAGAAAAGGCAGTCCATGTAAGATGGTGGCCTAAATCTACAGCATACCTTTGCCATGAATATGTTCTTCTAGCCCCTCATCTCTAAAAGGTTACAGCAAAGCTGGAAATGTTGAGAGAAGGGTGACAAGGATGGTCAAGTGTATGGAATAATACTCTACGTGAACTAAAGGTAGAAGATTCAAAGCAAACAGAAGAAAGTATTTCCTTACATACCATGTCTGGAAACTGTAGGAATGCTCTGCTGCAGGATGCTGTGAATGGCAAAAGCTGACCTTGGTTCAGGGAGAGACAGGGAAAATTAACAGAAGAGAAGGCCATCCATCAAGGTCCACTAAATACAAATTATTTTGGATGTGGGAGTCCCTGAGCAGCAAGTCGTTGGAATGTGGTTATGTGAGTTTGCTCTCTCTTAGAGACAGGTTGCTGGGCTGGATGGATCTTTGCTCTGATTCACTATGGCCACTTTTAGCATTTATGTTGGAAGACTCCGTATTTCTAAATAATATGACAGCTCTCCAGTGGCTAGTCTTCCATTCTACTTTCCTGGCCAAAAGTGGAAAACCATATTTGAGGCCCTTCTCTTTGAACCTGGCAGCTGGACCAGGCTCTTCTGTTTGTGCCTGGAGTCATGAGCAGCAGAACACATATTCAATCTACAGCACAGACGCTGCTCTAAAAGATTTGGGTTTGTGCCAGTAAGGAACAAAAACACATTTTGAAATTTTTAGTGCTGCTGCAAAGGGAATGATGCCTTGAAGTGCAGGGTGCATGTTGCTTCCGGATACCTTCTCTAACAATCTCTCTTGCAAATGTGTTTTTTCCCAAGTTCAGATGGAGGAAAGATCCAAAGCCTTACCTTCTTCATTTCCCTCTCTACTTAGAGAAACTGCTTTTGAAGAGGTAGGTGGCTGGTTTGGTCAACCATTCTGGCAGTATTAGGATGGCCTTTGGAACCCAGAATAAAGCAGAAGGTTATGGAATTTCTATATAATTGGATGTCACTTAGTTTGGCAAGATCATCCTGCACCTGGAAAGGTAGGCAATAAAACTGCAACCTGTTTTCTACCTAACATATGGTATCTAACCCCACTGGAGGCTTGTGCTTGGCAAGCAAAAACACTGCAAATTTGATTTAGGCACATATTCAATAGTAGTCATATGGTTTCCACACGCTCTGCTTTGGAGACAGGCCAGTGTGCATAAACAAGGGGATATATAATACCAGTAGTATGGAATTCTCTTCCTCTTTTCAGCTTTTGCTAAAAATTAGGTGTCTTCATTAGGGAACACAAACCATTCCTTCTGGCAAAATAACCCCCAAACCCCTTGCCTTCCATTCATCTTCCTTGCATGTATAAAACAAGTTACGAGGTCTAAAGGATCACAAAAAAGACAGGAAAATACATTCATACGCTATCATCTTTATTCATCTTTTGTTCACTTCATTATTCACTTCATTATTTATTTCAATAAATGTTATCTGAAGTTCAGAGGTAGGTAGGAATCCTAAAAGAATGGCAGCGGTAACGAGATGGTGTCTTTGAAAATAAGCCATGTTGGACATCAGTGTTTGAGTTCTCTCTGCCTCAGTTTACCTATCTAAAAAGAGGAAAGCTGTATCTGCCAGCTGACTTGGCTGGTGCATTGTGGGATTAAATTGGTGAATGGAAAAATATTTTGAAGTTCCTGTCTGAAAGACAGTGTGTATTTGTGAGGTGTTATGGTGTTTAAACAATGGGTGATAACATACAAGTTCAACTTATTCATTGCACTATGTAAAAGCAGTGCATTAACCTTTTGGATGGATTCACAGTTTCAGCTTGAGAAGGATTAGAGATCTCTCTAAATGCATTAATACATGCAGACATAACCAGACTGATATATCTATTTACTGAAGACACAAGCTGCCATGGTGTCACTGTCAGCAGGAGCCAGAAAGCAATGAGACAGCATCAGGGTGTGCGTCGAGAGAGCAGTTACAGCTTCTGTTACACAATTCAACAGCTCAGCAGTTCTTCTTCCTCCTCCTCTACTGTCTGAAGGAAAATGATTACCTGCAATAGGAACCAGAGCATTTAGGCAATGCCATATTTCATGCTATTTCATGTGTGCCTTACTGCCAAGAGCTTCAAATAGTATGTACTTTTCTTCTATCCTTGAGTTGGGATTTTTCATGCATTTAATTACTGAAATTGAATCTGAGGGTCTCCACTGGATTGACATGAGAGTTGTTAATAAGCTGGCCAAGATTTGGCTATAAATATTTTGAAGAATAATTGTGAGCTATTTGGACACAGGATAGTTCCTGTGAATTCATACACAGAAAATCTTGACTATATTTGGGATCCGTGATGCTGGACTCACTAAGAAATAATTCACCAGCAGTAAAGAAGCTTCAGAGGTGCCCAGTTGTGTGCAGTCATGTGGCTATTGAGTGTTCAGGTGGAACAACTGTCCTGGCATCTGTGGGTTGCAGAAACAGTCCAGTATCAATACAAACACTCACTGGCTGGATGTTGAACCCAATCCATTTGCTGGCACTGGAGCCCATCTTGATCACACCATGTTACTGAGGCTGGATAGAGACGTCAATGTTCAGGAAATTTTGTTCAAATAGCAGGTTGGCATGGAGACTAGCATGAGATCTCAAGGTACCAAGGATTTGTTTGCATTCTGGTGAGATTTCAGACAGAGCCTGTCACTACCTAAGCTGAGTATTTGTTACTGCACCTCCTTAAGGTAATATCCTTGTTGCCACATTCCTGATGTGGAAGGAAGCACAAGGGCCATGAAGCAAAATATTTACATTTGGGATTATGAAGTAAGGTTGTTAAATTGCTCTTAGGCTGGTCAACTGCTGGTCCTGGCATCATCCGATGTCATGTGCCCACGCTTTTTATCACAGGCTGGCCCCTATGACAGGAGAAAAGACAAAACGAAATCCTAAAGAGACTATGAAATGTATATTCTTTCATGTTTTAAGTTGGAAGGAGGGAAGAGATGAAGAAGGACAGCTCTTTGCATTCAGGAGAGCCTCCCTGTTTGAGACCACTAAAGCTTGAGACTATTCCCAGTGTAGCTGTGAGGCTACCACCAACAAACAGGGTAGCTCTGGACATGTCACTGCAGGGTGCCAAGGCAGATGGGTGCTTCCAGACCAGCCACAGTGTCCTCCTGTGGTAACAGACCTGTAAAAGGAACAAAGTGTACAGGTGCTGTGTAATCTCCAGGGCTCAAGAGAAGACCGGGGGAGAATGATCTGGCTTTCTGATGGAAACTAGTTCTAGGGACTTGATGGTGTCTTCCTCAGCTCACACGATAAGGAGATTCTTCCCAAAAGCCAGATCCATGCCTCTTTTAATACACATTATATTGATTCTGGCCACTTTACATAGCCTGCAGGTTCTGAGAGGTGGAGGTGAAACTCTTTCCACAGCACTAAAGACTTTCACTCCTTGACACATTCCTCTCTCAGGTTACTTGCTGTCTAGAAGGTGGCAGTACAGGTTCTGTTGGTGAATGAGCATTGCTAAATACACTGTACAAAAGCATGCATCTGGATCAAGGCAAATCAGCATCTCTCTCCCCTGGAGAGTCAAGCAGAAGTCAGAGTTGTGCATGTGTGTGTGAAAAACAAAAGCACATTGTGGCAACGTGAGATGAGAAAGGGATCTTCCACAGTTAGACTCACCAACAGGAATGACACTGACACTTGGCACTTCTCCGATGCCTTTCAGCTGAGTATGTTAGAGATCTGTGCAAGGACAGAGTGCCTCACTGTCGTGGTTTAACCCCAGCCAGCAACTAAGCACCACGCAGCCGCTCACTCGCTCCCCCCCACCCAGTGGGATGGGGCAGAAAATTGGGAAAAGAAGTAGAACTTGTGGGTTGAGATAAGAATGGTTTAATAGAACAGAAAAGAATAAACTAATAATGATAATAGTAATAAAATGATAACACTAATAGGATTGGAATGTACAAATGATGCACAGTGCAATTGCTCACCACCTGCCGATCACCACTCAGTCCCTGAGTGGTGATCCCACTCTCCCCCTTCCCCCAGTTTATTTCCTAGATGTAATGTCCCATGGTATGGGATACCCCGTTGGCCACTTTGGGTCACCTGCCCTGGCTGTGTCCTGTGCCAACTTCTTGTGCCCCTCCAGCTTTCTTGCTGGCTGGGCATGAGAAGCTGAAAAATCCTTGACTTTAGTCTAAACATTACTTAGCAACAGTTGAAAACATCAGAGTGTTATCAACGTTCCTCTCATACTGAACTAAAAACATAGCACCGTACCAGCTACTAGGAAGACAATTAACTCTATCCCAGCTGAAACCAGGACACTTAGAAAGGGTTGTGCTGAGAGACCAAGAAATTAGTTGAACAGATGAAAGTCATACAGAAAACCCTTCCTAAGTATTCCTGGGGCCAGGTGTGTGTGTTACTGCATTGCAGGCTTGGGGGTTTCTCCCAAAGCATTTAATCAAGAGCTTTCCAAATTTAAAGTATCCCCACTATTTTTTTGTTCACTGAACAGAGAAGATCAGCTCAAAATGCATGCATACTCACAGTGGGTAAAATTGCAGAAGGTATGAGTGCTGTTGAAATACTAATCTCCATGATTTTAATTTTTGAGAATATCCTTCTGTATATCGAGATCTTTCTACTTCAGATATAAATACAGGTACAAATTTTCTACTGGGAGAGAGCAAGTAGCAGCAGAGAACTGGACCAGTGAAACTCCAGTCCTCCTTCGCTGACATATCCCATTGCAGTACACGTCTCCTGGCCATGCAACACAGAGGAAGCCATGTGCAGAGGCATCTGGCTGTACAACTTCAGTGTTAGAAAAAGATCTTGCAGTAATTTTTCATCTCCTATGCCTGACAATTGCAAATACAAGCTGCAAATGACATCTCTGCTAGTAGGTAGTGCACCGTTGTGCAGGTGGGTCTGATGTGCAGTGCTGCCTCTTGGGGGGGCAAGGGGACTGCCACAAGCTGTCGTTCACCCCACCTGCCATGGGACAACTCTCCATTGAAAGATATTTGTAGAGAAAATTTCCATGTCATTGTCATCTTGTACCAGTGTGGCTCCAACTTGGTGAATATACTGAAGGGCACTGTTACCTTTTGAACTTGCATTTATAGAAACTTGGTTTGTTCCTGAGAAAATGAATAGCAGTATTTCACATATAAAGAGGTTTCACATGAACAAATGTAAAGCACTTTTATTGTCTTAAAGATCTGAAGTCATTTCTCCCCATCCTTCCCCCTGAAAGATTACAAAAGCCTGTGAAGAGGACTGCAGCTACCTGTGGTGGGATGTGAAGAGACTGCATGTGCACACAGGGCAGGCAGCACGTCCTTAAGGCACAGCTTGCTCAGGTAGCCTCTTCACCTGCTGGCTCAGTCACTTTGCATCATACCTGTGCTGAGTCCTCTGCATTTCAGGCTTTGCTTGTCCCTGATGGGGACTGGGGAGTGATTCTGAGGCTTGATACAGCACTACCACCTAAGTGGGTGGCCCAGGGCTATTTAGGGAGCCAGAAGATAGACTGTAGATAGAAACCTGTGGTCCTGATCTAGTCACCAGAACCACCTCTTTTGCTCACAATAGCTACCACCAACTCCTCCTTCAGTACTGTCTACATGGTGTTTAAAATAGATTTAAATAGCCTTTCATAGACCTTTCATAGCCTTTCCAGGCAACTCACCTTGTTTACTACCTTTGTACCTAAATGTTGAGAAATTACATTTCAGTTGCCACATCTCCTAGTCTTTCTGCTCCTTTGCTGCCCTTCTTCCTCATAGCAAAAAATATTCTTTATACCACTTTCTAGAACAGTATTCTCCATAAAAGAGTATTTTTGCTGCTTCCTCCAGGATGCTCCCTTTTGGGCAACACTATTCTTATGCTTATATTCTCAATTTCCTGCTCCATGTGCTGCTATATTCTCTTAGACTGTCCTGGTGGCAATGTTGCTTGACAGTTCTAAAACTCAGCTTCAGGTGTTACTGCTTTCTGATAAATCAAGTTCCAAGCACATTCATAAGCATATCCTAACTGCACATCTGAACTGTGGGATTATCTTCCCCATTGCCCAACAATTCACATTTTAAGTACTTTGCTGAAGACTTTAGTTCTCACTTTACTTTTTGGCACCAGCACCACATGTGAGTGGCTGTGAGGTGAAATGTATACTGATACAGAGGGGTTGCACAAAGGCAGCATCAAAAGCCTGAGTCCTCTGAGCTTTTACGGGACCACAATTTAACCTAGGCGAGTTAAAGGTGTTAGCACAATGAGACTCTCAGCCCTGGCATGAAATTTATCCATGGTGATTAGGGCTATCATTTGGGTCATTTTGGCACATTAGGTACTTTCTAAAGCTAAATGAATCTCTCGCACCCATACAGCTCCACTCTGAATCTGCTCTGACCAGCTGCTTCTACTTAGTGCCATGCAGACTGTCCTATTTAAGCTTCACTGTGCTCTGTTCTGTGTAAGAGATTATTTCTCTTCCATGGTAAAGATTTTTTTGCTCTTGAGGCCTCATTAATGTATTGGTTCCTGATACACACACACACACACACAAACACAAAACTCCAACAAAGAATGCAAACCAAATTACTCCTATGACAAAGCCCAAAATTAATATGAAAGCAGCTTTATTTTTATTGGAAAACGTAGAGGGGTGCAATATAACAGATTAGGTGGTGACATGTGAAACAAATGGCCTAATTAATAAGTCATCATTCCAGGGACTGTGTCAGCAGACGGTTATTTTCTGTGGCATTTATTAATGAGTTTGCTTGTGGTATCCACAGAAATATCTTGAACAATGAACATTTTACTTTTTAACTGAATTCTCACACAAAACTTAAAGGCAGATACCAAAGGGGGGCATCTAGACTTATGTGGAAGAAATGCTGTGAGTTTCAGAGGAGTGTAACTGCAACCCTGAAAATCAGGCCGTTGCCTTATGGGGCCTTAATGTGATGAACTCTGGTGGACAGAGTTGCCCACTCTGCTTTTCCCCATCCAAGGAGCTGTGGTCATGCCCAAGCATTGTTCAGCATGGAAGGATTTTAGGGCATATTCTCTCTATCTGGTTCTCGTTAACATCATTGTTTCTCCTCCTGCCTCTGCCTATGGAGAGCAGACTGCAGCTGAGCACTGTGCAGCCAGGGTGAAAGAATAGTCCTTTGGGAATATACAAGGTTCTTGATGAAGAGGGGCTTAATATAGAGTTAACAGGCTATTAACTGGTGTATCCCATAAAGGTCATACCCAGCTCCCTTTATATCTTAAGGATAAATGTGTAATGAATTCCTTTTAAAACACAGCCAAACCCAGTGAGGTTTGAGTATACCCCACCACAGATAATTCTTATTCCTACCCCTTATAATGACAGAGGATGCAAAGGAATGAGGGGGGATAGAGTTTATGCAGTTTTCTGGAACTTGAAGATGCAGATTCAATCTCTCATTTGAAATTAAAGGCAACAAGGTACATCAGCATTTCTGGAAGTCTTTCTGTGGCCCCAATCCTCAGGACCACACAGGCATCTAATTCCATCTCAAGTCAGTGGGAACTGAGCATCAGTCTGAAGATCTAAACCTTAGGAGGTTTCTCAAAACCACCCAGGGTACCAATTTCCTGTTAATACTGCATATAGCCTGGCTGACTTCCACAGAACACAATACAGTGTTGGCCATCTACTGCCATGAAACATGGGGGTTGTTTCATTTGACAAAGGCTGTATTTGTCTATTAAACCGCTGTTCTCAGGCTGTTTCTTTCAAGTGGTTATCAATGTGCCTACTTCAGTGCTCACAGGTTCTTCCCCTTGAAGTTACTGAGTATGTTTGTATCTGTGTGTGAAAGTGCTCGTGGAAATGGGAGGGACCTATCAAAAGTTTTTTGAGGTGTTATCATTCCAACTTCAAAAAGCTGGTAGCAATGTCATTCATGAGGTTATCCAGGATCTGGGTTTTTTTAAAGCACTGGGACCTTAAAGGGATATAGTCAGCAGTGAACTCACAAAACCTATTTCTGACATGAACACTAAGACAGAGAGATGAAAACTAGTTCAACATCAGCCTTGAATAAAGGAACATGACTAAACAGGAATACATTTTTATTAGCAACCAGTTGCCTGTCCTACAGAAAGCAGAACATGCTAATATATGTAACTATAAAGACAGCCTCCAAAATATTTAAGTTTGTGAGCAGAGGTGTTGACAGTTAAATTGAACTTCTGGCAGGCATTTCCAGCTTGTGAGGGAGAAAACGGCAACTCTTCAGTTTTCAAAACACTTACCAAAGATAATAATTACAAAGCCACATAGTTTCAGAATGACTTTCATTTGTCAGGGCAGTTAACAGCAGCAAGGAGCAAAGCCAAGAGAAAAGCCAAATGCTAGCAGGAAAATACTGACAAATCACTTGGTGTAAAGTTGAGCCTTGCAGTATGACAGGAGAGCACAGGAGCTGCCATCTAGTCCCAGCAGGCCCACACTGAATCTCTTACAGTTGTCTGACCTGGGGAGGAACCAGGCTGTGCTGGGGTTGTACCAAGGAGTGTGGTACAGCCTTGGGGCAGGATTTCCAGTCTGGTGGTGTCTCTTTCCCCCTTCATCCCTTTCCAAGTCTGAGTGGATATGGGTGGTACTGTGTCATTGTTCCAGTCATCAGACTCAGAACATGTGCTTCATGATGCCAGGGAAAAGGGGAGAGAAGAAGGAGGTATCTAGGAGTAGACAACAGGGATAGCCACACCTGTGGGAAGGGAAGTGTCTGGGATATTATCCTCTTCTGCTTGACGGGAGCAGTAAGTGTATTGCTCAGTGGATTTGTTCCACCTCTTGCCTTGGCACCCAGCTCCAACCTCCTCCTCCTGCTGTCTTCCGTCCTGCCTTCTCCAGCCACCCCTCTGGTCTTATTTCTTCTATTCTGCAGCAAAAGTGGCTGTTGGCAACCAGCTATCCAGAGCCAGCACACCTCTTAAGTGGCCTTTTAACTGGTTCTCATTATAGCCACTGGATCTTGCTGAATTTAACACAGGCTCAACAAGCCACCTCGCTCTGCAGGCATGTTTGCAAAAGCTGAACATACAATACCAGCTCTGGGCTATGCAAATTTGGGATGCTGGTTCATTCGCAAATGTTTTGCGGAGAGCTATCACTTATCATCTCTATTAATTCCTGTGCAAAATAAATGTTGTAGCTAAAAGTGTAAGGAAGTGGGTGACTGGATTTGGGTTAAATAACCCCTAGCAACCTACGATGGGTTCAGATACAATTTAGGTTGCCAGCTGAGGTTTTTTTTTTTGAGTTTTTGCTTTTTAATTCAGCTAACTCAGTGCAGTGTTTGGGCTCTTTTGCCTTCTGTCTTGGAACAGATCCAGAAATAGCAGAACACATTGCAGGAGAGGCTGTTCACAGAGGAGGTCTGGGAATACAGAAGCAGGAGAGAGAAAAGTTTTATGAGTGAGTCGATTCATATTCATTTTCTGTCCTGATTATGCAGATTAAGAATTTTTAAATAAGCCTGTATTATTTGCAGTGCAGAAAGAAGACAGCCAGGGTGCAGACCCTCTTGAGGTCTGTCTATCCACATATGAACAACACAGGCTACCCAGAAGATGTTGCTCTTGGAAGTAACTCACAGCTATAGCAGCTGCCACCAACTACAGTAGCTGCTCAGCTGGGGAGACTACCATAACGTTGACCATCATAACAGCAAAGGATCTCACACATTTATTGCGTAACATGCAGCTGAGAAAAGGGAATGTAAAAATCTTCTAGTTTTGCAGTCAAGCCACTGACTATCATCAATGCATCTTAGCAGATATAGCTTGAGGACAAAACTCTGGACAGATACTCTTGTCCAACGGTCCCCATATGGATGACCTGCAAACAGAGATTTCTGAGCATCGGCAAAGTGTAGTGGCTTGTGTAACATACCACAGTCTGGCCACGGTTTGGCCGTAACAGTAAAAGTATGTTGAGGTGTTACCCTAGTACTTCCCTTTTCACCCTTCAGTAAGTTAAAAGGAATATTAAACTGTCCGATCTCCATGCTGTTATTCCTTTCTAGTAGTTCTGGAAGTGAATACTACAGATAGATGATACCAGTGTCACACTGGAGTGAGGTAGAAACTCTTCTGGTAAATGCCTGTCTTTAAAAAAAAGGAGTTTCAGCTTGCAGAGAATACCTGGCTTCAGAGCAAGTATAAACAAAGTTGGAAACTTGGTTCATTGAACAGATGTTAAGAAACATAAGGCAATTACAGCTCCCTTAACTCAGCCCTTTTGTGTTGAAAGCATTGTGGCATCTACAGAATTATTTATTATGGAATTCTGTGGGTGCAATGCAGTATGTGCTGCTGCTGCGAGTCTCCTGTGAAATACCATCGTAAGTACATATAGGCAGACAGACCAACACATCAGATCAACTATCCTAGGGTAGTTCCTAAATCTGAGACATACTCTAAAATCTTACCATTCAGGAGTTCTATATTTCTGAAGGTTTTCATAGATCTCATTTTACCCACAGAAGGCCAGAGCTATGAATGGTCAAACCTGTAATGTCTTTGGGAAAAAAAGAAGAAAAAAGAGGAAATACCATTTATCGCCCAGTCATGGATTGCTGGACATGTATGGAGGCCCTTGATGGTTCTGGGACCAGTCAAAGGTGATGCTGACAATGTTGACAATTTTCTGGAAAAGCAAACATTCATTCATGATGGGAACTTGAGGAGGTTACCTGTCCTATTGTACAGATCTGTCCTTTCAGACTCATTACATTGTTTGTGGCAGAAAAGTAGGTAACAGTCATCAACTTCCTTGGTCCTTATTAGCAAAATGAGTATTTTTCTGTAGCCTGTCATTGACTATATGAGTTTGGACGAAAGTCTGAAGAGATTGACTGAAAGCCTGGAGCATTTTTGGGAGTTTACTACATTTAACCATTACTTTTGTTTTTCTTTGTGTAGACCTTTTGCAAATGGAGGGGAGCATATCTGCAGAAAGATAAGGGGATGCAGACTCTGCACACCAAAAAATCTATGCTTGGCACAGGCATAGAAAGATGCATTTTAGATACTGTACTAGATACTGTACTTGGTCACGTCTTCCGCATATTCGTATTGTTTCTATCTGTTCTCACAGTGACTGCTCACCCTCCTTAACTAACCTCACCAAGCTCTTGCCTTTGGGGCTAATCCCGCTGTCTTCACTCACCCAGATAGTAATAACCCAGCACTGTATGATCCAGCCATGTCCCCCAGCCTCACTCACAGAGACCCTGTGGCTTTCTCTGCTGCACTAGGGAATAATGGGCTTTATGGCAGGCAAGTGACCATCCAGGAGAATTCCACACAGGCAGTGTCCAGCGAGTCAAGTCCCCCTCTGTACATGTGCTGGGAGGACTGATGTCAGATGTGCTCCACAGGGCATGTTCGAGCTGCATCTGAGCTTCCTTTTGTGGGTTTGTTGTCTGCATGACTGATGTGCCTGGTATCAAGACAGCTTTGGAGCCGCCCTTAGCACACAGTGGGGATCCACCCTCTGGGCTAGAAGATCCTTCTCTTCTAATAATTTCTAGAGAATTACACAGATGAAGTGTACAGACATGATTAGACCTACCATGGATTTAAGGGGTACTTACGTGTTGCATGGTGCGGAGTAAACTTCAGCTGTGGAATACTACATTCTGCTCAAAATATGTGCAGCAAGACAGGATCCTTTCCCTGTAGGGATGTAAAAATATGCCTTATCACTATAATCGAGTTGTGTAAACCCTTTGCATATGGAATTAGAGGACTGTATATATGGAAGACTCAGGATTAGGGTTGCCAAGGTCATACGGTGACCATAACATATGACCTATGAATTCTAATTGTTGTCCCGTATCACTGTAACAATGCATTGAAAGTGTTTTGCCCCTTCCTCTCTTTCCCATTCTCCCTTAATTCTCACACCATCCTGGTGTCTCCATATATGCAGACTGGAATGGTTTTTCTTTTTAACTTCATATCATGATGACATTGGGATTGGGACTCCACAGGCTCACACTGAAATAATTGATGCCATTTGCATTTCACATTCTAACAGCTTCATAACAAGATCTCTGTAGACTTGCACTGAAATTGTTTTCCCACTGAAGTCTTACAACACAGCAGCAATATAATGACATTTTAATGGGATCCCTATAGACTTGGCATGAAATTGTCAAGAGAAAATAGTGGTGATGTTAATTGAATTGGGAGCCAACATTGTTAAAATCAAATGTGAAAAGTAATTGCTCTGTGAGAAGAAATGCACGAATTTAGGTGCTGATCCTGCAAAGATATATGTGTGTGAATAATTTTGCTCATAGAAACAATTCCCTTGAAATCTTCTTCTCTGGGGAACAAAGTTAGGACCTAGAAGAAACCAATTAATTTTGTCATCTGCCTTCATATACAAAATGACTAACCCAAAGACTGTGCCTCAACTGTGACATTTCCTATACACATCTGTGCATATGCTAAGCAGAAATTACCTAAAAAGCTTGGTACTTGACATCATACATCCTCTAACTGTACACAAATACAGTAACAGTTGCTTAGCTGGAAAAGCCCTTGGGTAAAACCATATTCATAATGAAGTTGTTGGGAATTGTGTCACTGACTTTAGCAGAGCTAGCATGCCATTCCTATTATCACCTTGCTACGGATCTCAGACACAAAGCTCAAACACACACCTGCTTTGGAGACTAAACCTACAGAGAGGAAGGCTGTTCTTTTTAATTCATTTGTTTTCTGACATGTAAGAATGTATTTGAGTGAAGATTTTCTCTTTTATTTCTGGTATGATAAGAGAGAAAAAAATTGCTTTAAAAATGAACCTTGCAATTCTTATGTCATCATGTGAGTGTCAGACTTTGGAGTTCAGTTATTTCAAATTTCAAGAGACTTCTGGAGTGGGCAATGCCACCTGACTGTGGAAAACAGGGTGAATGTTCTGACCTGACCTTACTCCCTTGCCTATAGCATTGTGTGTAAGAGTTACACTACCATCTACTGACAGTTGTTCAGTTGGTCAGAAAACAGCCAAAGCACAGCCAAAAATAATCCCACACGATCAGAAGGACCTAAAACTGTTATATCCAACATACCGACTTCTGTCTGGAAATAAAGTGGGTTTTATTGGCGATATTTCTGAGAGCACTTCCTCATAAGCAGAGCTGCCTGTCAGGAGGAGGTAAGAAGATCGATACCAAAACCAAACCATTAGCAATGATAAATTATTCCTTTTTTCTCAAGAGAAGCCTAGAGCCATTGATCCATCATGGAATCCATGCAGACCTACTCCTCAGATGAACAAAAGGCTGAACAATAGTGTCCGGATAGGTGGCCTGATAACTCAGGAGATTAGTGCAGGGCTGCTGGGTGAGCTCTGGGCCAGGGGTTCAACCTGACTTCATGGAAATCACATCAGAACCTTCACCACCAACTTCAGCAGAAGCGGGAGACATTTTTATGTTGGGTAAAACCAAAACTAGGAACTGACTTATTAGGGAAACAATACAGAGAGAACAAAACAGAAAACATTATTATGTCTGGGTTTGAATTCATGATTCATCTGTATCTCAAATATTGCATGTATTTCTGGAATTTCTTCATTCCAAAAAAGGATGCAGTTTATCTAAAAAAGACAGAGAGAGGTAAAAAGGCTGATGAAAGGCAGGAAATGGCTTCTGTTTAAGGAGAAATTGAAAAGACCCTTAGTTTGTGTTAAGGACTGTAAAATGGTGGAAGTCATAAAGAAGGTGAAAACTGTATATGTATTCATTATTTCTAACATCACAGGGACACTGAGACACCCAATGAAAATAATTGTCAAATATAAAACGGAACAAAGGAAGCCATTTATTCACACTACACATAACTAACCTGTGGAATTCATTGATACAGGATATGGTAGATGGCAAAACCACAAAGGAAGTCTGAAAAAGATTATATGCCCTCATGGAGGATAGGGCCACTGGCAGGTTTTAAAAATGATGATCTGGATGCAACACTGAAATCACAGATTTCCTTATCCAGAGGTGAGTAGTTGAACAAAGCAGAAGAGCAGCATGTACCTGCCCTAACTCCTATACTTTTAAGAATTCATTGGAGTTCCCTGTCAGGGCACTTAACTAGACACACTCTAGATACTGTGGTGGGACCGAGCACAGCTGATCTCAAGTCTTGCAGACTATTGGGTGAAATAAGTCTGCAGTCTCTCAGCACTGGACAAGTTGTCTCCTAGTCAATCCACCACTCCAACCTGCACCTCTGCGCCTGTTAGTTCTATTTGAATAGTGAGGACTTCAGAAAGCAGAATGCTTGACTGGCATCAGGCTCCCACATATAGGTTCTTCAGATGGTCTGCAAGCAGCCTGGTGTGGCAGGGAGATGCTCCCTGTGATGTTTGCTCTGTAACCAAAGAGAGCATTTCAAAGCAGAATGTTTATCAGGCCACTATTCTTTCCCAGTCACTATGTTCCTTGCAGACTAGACATTCAAGTGCACAGTGCCAGCACTTACCTAATGGATTCTGAATTGTTGTATTAATTTTTAGAAATCCTATAATATTTAGGAAAACTATTTGCCTTTTGGCTTTGCTTTACAACTGGGAACTAAACCAGACAGTGAAGCCAGCCATGGCTCCCCTCAGACTGCTCCTGAAATGCCTAAAGACGAGCACATCCGACTAGCTCAGCTGTGCTGGAACTCCTGGCCAAAGACATCTATTTATTATAGGGTGTGATTGTCAAGTTACTCACTTCGGTGGCTTCACTGCTGCAATGCAGAAACCCTGGGTGGTCCTTGAGGCCATCATGAGTGCTCTGCACCTGGGGCTGCAGAAAGTATTAAGAAGTAAAGCATACACATGGCTGGCTTGGTGGACTGTGACCAGTTGGTCCGAAGTTGTGGGAACCACTGAGCAAGCTGTAATCCTTAAGGGGCCAGAGTCCATTCTCATGTATTTGGAGAGAGACCCATAATTATTTCAGCTGAAACCAGATCAGGCACCAGAGCTGGACAAGGGACAAAACATTAAGTTGTTTCATTTCATTCTGACCTCTTTTTATGGCAATAACTGCTAAAAGGAAAACAAATGTTCATAGTGATCTGCTTTGTTCTGCCTTTACACGTGGAGCACACAAGGGGCCTTTTCATGCAGAAAAATGCATAAATCACTCCCCTAGTTTTGCTTATGGGAATGCAGCGTTTTCATACTAGAGAAATACAGCCAGTAACGAGATGCACAGACATCCGACAAAGAAGAGCAGGGATTGCAGAAAAAAAACAGGAGAGACAATTTAGATATTAGCCAAAATGAAGCAGCAACCAGATGAGGAAATGTGATTACAGGAATTATGCAGACAAAGCATTTCATGTCTATATATAGGGCCAGATTCTCAGCAGCTCTAAGTAGATGTAGCTTTACTCACTCACTTCCAGTAAGATATACTATAAGAAGTCAGTTCTGTGATCATCTTGGGATCATTTAATTACTGGCTGCTTCATTACCCCTCTTCCTCCTTTTTTTGTGCTAATTTTACTAGTCATGAAAATACACCCAACAGAAAAGTATTTTTTATTGTTTTTTTACAGGGTCAGTTTCTGTTGGAACAGTGAACCATCAGACACATTGGGTGATGTAAAACCACTAATGCTGATGCAGGGAGGTAGGTGGAACACCTGGAAAGTATGAGAGAGAAGGTGGAAGCAGCTCACAGCTAAGCCAATAATATAAGTGCCTTCCAATATTCACCAGCTGGAGATAGAGTGCTATGGATATAGCAGTTTGAGCAAGAAAACAGCCACAGTAAAAGATCAAACCAAATGATTTTAAGGTACAATCAAAGTAGCATGATAACATCACATCATTTCTTTATCGTTCCAATTAAGAGAACTAGATGTTTTCTTCTGATCAGACATCAGCTATGTCTGATGTTGTAGAACTGCAGTAAATGACAGCAGAGCAAATCTTCGGTTTTATTTCAAATATTTTGAAAGCAGTTTTATTATACTTATAGTTGATCAAAATATAAAACTTATTTTAATAGAAGTAAGCTGTGTTTATTTTAAAGTGGGTTAAATATTTTTTCAGAATCTGTTAGTAAAATACCAGTATGCTAGAAAGAACAATGTTTGTGATAAGTTTTCAATAATAGTTTTGTTAAAAAGTAATTAGAAAATGTGATTATATAGTGAGAAAGTATATATAATGTGAAGCTGTAGAAAAAAACAGCTTTAAAATCAGCTTATATTTCACTAAACAGTTGCTAGAAATGCTAGACTTGCTAGAAATGGTTCCAGCTTCACTAATCAATGAGAAGGCTAAAAAATGCTCATTTCTGGTAGATTGCATCCAGTACAGCTGTTTCACAGCACTCCCTTGTCTACAGTCTGTTACCTTTGAGTATTTCTTGTAAATCTTTTGGGAAAGAATTCCAGTTTTGTTTCACATTTGTAGCTTATCTGATTGATTTCATCCAAGATCTATGATAAGGTTGCTCAAAAGCTACTGTGCAACAGAATTGCAACCGTGATACCTTAACAGAGAGTTTACAAATAAGCATGTTACAAAATAATACTATGTCTTTTGTTCACAGGATGTTGTTTTCTCTCACTAAGGCTCATGCAGCGCATAGGGTATTAAAAACAAGAGAGAAACATTTTCAGAAAAGGATGGCAGGTACATCATATGTACTAAACTGTTTATAAGAGTCAAATTCTGATATGGACATTTTCATCACAGAAACTGATTGGGAAAACTCTTCAGGGGCATTTGTGCATGCCCTTGCTCCAAAAGGCTAAGCTTCTAGATCCTGCCTGTTCTACACCTTCTTACTAGTTGATGGCAAGTCTGAGTTGCAATATGTTATGTGCTCATATACTACACAGTTAAGACTCATGAAATAACTACATCAGACAGTCATGGTTTGCCTCTGCCAAAGACCTGAAGTGGTACTTTGATGACTTCCCTTAGGCAGGCTGTAACCCTTATTTCCTCAAGCGGAAGAATCTACTCACTGTGTCTGTTCTGTAAACATTCTGACTGGTCCTTCAGTGCTCTAGCTCTCCCAGATGCAGTAAAACATCCCAGATGAAAAAAAAAATAATTGTGTAAATAGTGTGTATAGGTATCCTCTGGGGAAAAGTGCAAAGGGAGCTCTCCAGATTTCCCCAGAAGGCTCTGATAGAAACGTGGCAAGGGAGCAGAGAAATGTAGACTCACCTCCTAGTAGTTTATTTTTTTGTGCTGTGAAAAAGGCCAGTATATGAAAACACAGATCACATCCTTGCCCATGCCACTGAACCTCTAAATGAGATGCATAGCTACAGGGGCTATGTATACTCTTTGTGTCAGCTGTGCAGTCCTCCAAATATCTCGACCGTATTGCTCCCAAGACCTACCTTCATATCCGTATCATTGCTCTATGGACACAGGTGCCTTTAAATTCCTTCTGCCACCTAAGTATGTACCAGAGGGGTCTCTTTGGGGAATGCTAATTTTCTTTGTCTGTCCGATGTCTACCATTTAATATGTTCAAAAGGCCTTGGAGGTGACCAGACCAATCTCCCTTGAGTGTGCAAGGCCAACCCATGCTGCAAATTAGGTGGGGCTTAACTATTCATTAGGGGAGAACAGGATATTACTTTCCAGATAAAGGATTTAAGTTTCATATGAGTTGCTCATCAAATCTACCTGCCCTGAGAATAAACTGTGTAGATGGGCTGCTTCTCTGATCAGGAGTCATGTCTGAACACCAAATGTACTCAGATGGCTGTTGTGTAAGGAGAGGAAAGTGAGGAAGAGAGCCATGGTCAGCCTTCATTTTGTTGGAAGAGGGTCATATGTGACTGCAAAGAATTGACTAGAAAATCTTGTAGCCTGAGTGAACCCTAAAATAAGAAAAACATATTCCACATGCACAAAGGAGGAGATGAAAGCACTGCTGTATAAAGGATGATTTGCATTCAGATTCAGTCACTATACCAACCAGGATGTGGCATCCTACCTCATAATGGCAGTCCTGAAGATTTAAAATAAGTTTACCATTAAATAATACACCAAAGGTTTAATGGAAAGCTGTATTTGATTCAAATTACTCATGCTGTGGTAGTGTAAACATGCATCCTTCTTTATATGGGCTTGATCAAAACTGGCAGGCAAAATACAAAGAACAGCGTCAATTAAACTCTATGGGTGGAGAGGAATGTATGAAACATAAACAAGAAGTAGCAGTATGTCAGGGATTCTTGCCATCTATTGTTTAGCGATGATTGATGTGTAGTTCTGGTGGACACTTCATCCATGAAGTGATCCTGTAATCACATTCACACAGGAAATGCATCGTTTTTTTCAGGCATCATGTGTCTGCTCTCCCTCAGGATAAAGCACACTGGGAAAGCATGGTTTAAGTCATGATGGATGTCACTTGCTGAAGCTAAATCTTGCTATCTGCAGCCTTGTCCATTCCTAGGAAAGGAAAATCACTGCAGGTGCCACAGGCAGATACCTCAGTAAGGCAAATGCTGTGATTTTAATGCAATCTACAGGAATGTTTGTTTACTCACGATATCCATAGCTTAGTTTGGCTAAAAGCTGTAGCTCAGGATTTTTTCTTGCGGGATGGAAGGAAGTTGTCATGTGGACAACTGGACACATTCACATGTGTTTTCAAATCATCTTTGAGTATGTAAGTAGGGAGCTACCTACCCACTGGTTTTGGAGCTAAGTCCCTAGTGCCACTGTTGTAGTAGAGTTAAATCACTGTTCTCCAACAGATGTCAGGGGGCTGCAACTCTCTAGAGACACTCACTCAGGCATCCTGTGTAATAAAAAATAGCACCCATGCATTTTCCTGAATAGGGGAGTAAGCACTGCAGACTTTAATACACGGAAAATCTCTATGCACAAATATATATATATATATATTTGTATATATTGTTTATATATATATGCATACACATATGTTTTCCTACTAGGAAAACAACCAACTGTTTTAATAAACTGCTTTCATTCTAAGATAATAATCACTCTTGCATGCATATGAGCACACACACAAAGGGATGGAGACAACTGGATCTCTAAATAGAAATGTACATGTTCTGGCTGTTTTTGGCTTTGCTCTTCTCTCCAAGCCTCCCAGGCAAATGGCAGCAAGGCTCTGACTCTTTCCAAGCAAGCCTCCTGAGGCTTGTTCGCCCAAATTCAAGCCTCTCACAGGGTGCACACTGAGCTGAGCTACCTCAAAATCTGCTCTGCATCCTTTCTGGCATCCATGCTGGATTATGTGAACATTATGTTACCTTCTTGAGGTAGGCTTAAGAGTTATGTCATGTATTTAAGGGCTATCAATAGTGCATGTGAAGTATGCGTACTCCTGAAAGCAAAAGGGTTGCATTGTGACATGAAATGTGATAGGAAGCACCAGCCCCAGGTTTCCTCACCCCCAGTGAGCAGTTTAACAAGGCTTCATGATGCATGTCACCTCTCCTGCCATGCCCGTAGGACATGTTATGTGTCTTTATTCCTTCTGCATACTATACTGCCTCATCTGTAATTATAAATATATGTTTAGTGTCACTTCAAAGCCTCCCCTTGACAGAGGTGTTCCCTTTTCAGGGATTTTGAATCTCTGTCATTCCTTCTTCAGAAACTCCAGAGCAGGTTGTGATAGCTTCCTGCTGACAGTTACCTTTGTTCAAAGGGACTGCCAGAGAAAATGCATTGCAATGCAGAGGGAAAATTGACTTTTGTGTCACCCACTGGACATGCATTGGCTTCTATAACAAGAGGCCATTTTCTATGCTTGGTTGGGTTTTTACCTGGAAGATATTTAATGATGGGTATGGAGAGTGGATTTGTAAGACATGAAAAGGTTAGCAGCAGTTTTGACTTTCCACCAGGTAAGTCTGATGAAGAAAAAACCTACTCCTGGCTGTGCTTGTTCATTGCATATATTTTATACAGTCCAGCCATAGAAGCTGAAACTTAGCTAACCCAGTTATTCGTTTTGTGGCATTTTCCTGTGAACTGGCCTTTTTTAAAGATGTATCCATATGTCAGTTTATTATATTATTATATTACAGTACCATCTAGAGGTCCCAACTGGGATCAGTAGTATCCCAGTATAGTAGATGCGGCATGCAGTTGTCTTCTGGGAGATAAAGTACGCATCCTAAGTAGATAAGAGAAAATAAGAATTATTATCCCTATTTTATAAATTTCATAACTGTCCCTATTTTATAAATTTTGCGTACAGTAAAAAGCACACAGTCAGACAAGGAATGCAGACCTGCCAGATCTGTAATTTTGGATAGGACTATACTGCTTTTAAAGATAGCCCGCTGCCCTACATAGATTCCACCAGGAATCTACTGGATTTTTGGCTGTCCAGCAGCCATCAAGAACTCCCAGACAAGAAGGCTGTTGTGCCGATCAGCATATCGCAGACACATCCAGTTACTTCCTTTGGACTGGCCAAGAGCTGTGGAAATAAGAGACAGAAACGGGATGTGAACAAGGTCTGCTGAGTGTTAATCACAAGGCTCTCCTGCCACCTTACTGTTCATGGGTCACAGTCACCTGAAAATGAGAAAAACATTGTCTGGCAAACTTTCATCTTCATTGTAAGGGGCCCATATTTCTGAAAGACTTTTCATCATGTAGGATTTATGAAGATATTTCTGAGAGGGTGAGTTTCTAGACCTTTAGCCATTGACCTGAAGAAAGTGTTTTCATAGACTTCCTTATGAAAATCCCACAGTGTAATGTCACTGAAGACAAGCAATACTACAAACCTGAATTCATGGCAAATTTGAGCCACGATTTAGAATTCCTATAGGGAGCTAGAATCCATAAGCAATTTTAAATACCTTTACTCAGACAGGTTGAGCATTATCCTCCAAGAAGGTGGCAAGGCAGTAGTTGATCCTAATGGAGGTAATCTAATACAATAAGTTTGTACAAATTACCAAATCCAAATTGCCTAATTTAGGCACAGCAGCACTTCAACTACAAGCCACTTTAGCTCCAGGAAGATGATCTAAATGAGTCAGATAGACCAAATGTACACTTAATAGAGGGACGTAGGAGCCTCTGAATGGCAATCCAGAAAGCTGGTGCATTGCGTGGGACCTGTGAAGAATCAAATTACAAAACATGCTAGATGCATGGGGGGATAGTATCTGAAAACTTTTCCTGCTTCATGACATCAGATGCTTTCATTCACCTGGGAATTAGAATGCTTTGCTGAGATTATGGGTGAAGAGGGATGTCAGCACCAAAAAAAAAAAAAAAAAGGGTAGAGAAGATGTTAGATCTTAATATTAGGGCATGTGCATAAAAAGCAAAATATCCCCAGGACATAGCCAAGTTGAAGAGGTGTGACTCTACATCCTAGAGTCTACCTCCAGTCTGGCATTCATACCAATGCCACATTCCTCCCTCCTGTTGAAGATGGCTTGGTGCATGGCTGGGAATGCAAAAGACACAAGGCCACAAAGGATGGCAAGAGCGAGGGCAGTCCCATCCTGCACTAAAGGCATAGTGCTCAGCTGGGACAGCAGAGCCCTAGCCTGCCCTTTGCTCCTGCCTGTCCTTTTCTTTCTTGCCCTTTTTCTGCTCTGTTAGCATATACAGAGCCTGACAGGGTGCTTTGATGCACTGCATGGAGGTGCCCTGAGGGTCTAGCTGTGCTGAAAAGCAGGCAACCTGGGATTTCTTCTGGGACTTTAATACATCCCTAAGCTAGGCTGTCAGGGTCTAGTTCAAAGAATCTAGACTGGCATTTTTTTAAGTAGTCAGAGTAACAGAAATATTTATACTGCAGTAGGGTTGAGCTGTCATGTGCCTTAGGTTTTCTGAACTTGCTCTCAGCTCCACGTGTCTGTCAATAGTGTTGTCACTTGATACTTCCATCTTGGATTTAGATTGGCACTGAGTTGTAAAGTTCACCCCACCTCCTAGTCAAATGCTTCACTAACTAATACATGATGGCATAGGCATCAGCTCTAAAAAACCCCATCCTCCCAGCTTTAATGAAGATACAAAACTGTTGGCCACATGATGGAAGGAAAAATGTTGAGTATTGAAAGACAGACAGCAAATATTTACTTTGGTCTGTGCCTCTGTTCAGGCTTTGACAGTGTGCAGGATAAAACATGTCCTGGAGAAATCATTCCATAGGAAAACATGGTCTTTCTTTTGCTCGTGGGGCAAGGGAGGTCCAAGAGTTTGCAGTCTAGCATCCTGTGTTTGCATCAGTTGAGAGTGCAACATTTCAGAGGTTTCACATTGTGACACCTGCTCATATTTGAATCCAGCAAGAACTGTGAATGTTCAGCCCTTCTGCTACCAGATGCTTACACACTCAACACCCACCCCCACCCCCCGAACTGTGTCTTGACCAATGGACTGTATTGTCTGGGGTTTTTTGTAAATGTGAAGGGGGTTTTGTGACCTGTGATCTACTACAGTTTTATCAGTTACATGTAATCTCATTTCCGTCTATCTACTAATAAGGTGTCCAAGACCTCTTACATATTTTTGAGCAGCCCTTATTCATCTGTTAAGGGTGCTAAGTCAAACTTTAAGTGTGAAGAGGAAATCTGTTCCTTCTGTTATTGCACATCAGGGTATTTAGGGCCGTCCGCTAATGCTGACTATATTGGCATGTATTTAAGAAATGTAGCATAGCTACGTGTCCACTCTTCCCTCTGGACTGGGATGGGCTCAGAGCGCATTGGGGTGAGGAGGGCAGAGGGTCCCAGCATGAGAAGCGAGAAAGGACAACAAATCCTCCATGCTGGACCCAGCTCTGATCTCATTAAATCTGTGGAAAGCTGGAGCAAGCTTTGTTGTTAAAAAGTTGTTTTTCTAAAAAGGGGGCAGGGGAACTCACCACTAAGGTGAAATCTCATAGGACCCTGACAATTTAAGATTTAGAAAAGGAAGAAAATTAGATGTTACGATTAATTTTTTATAGTAAGTGAGACTGATCTTGAAGAAAGTAATTCCTTCAAGTTCCTATGGCCCAACACCACAGATACTGTATTTTGAGATATCTATCTTTAATGAAAGAAGGATACTGCTAGGCACTTGTCACCTTTGTGACTCTGGACCTAAGCTCCTAAGACTTCTGGATAGCTGGGCTACGGGGCACTCAGCTCTATTCAAATTGCCTGTAAGAGCAAACTCCAGCAGCTGGCTTCATGCCATTGTACCTGCCCCAGTGGAGGCTAAATACTGTGTTGTATGACTGACCTACATATCACTACAGAAGAGAAATGTTCCCTGCTACAGTTTCTGCCAAGTGCTATAGAGCTCTGATTGGACAGATGACTGATGGCAAATGCATTCCTAATAAAGCCAATGCCATTAAGTTAGAAAATGAGGCTGCTGTCATGTGTGAGTGGTGGCAGAAGCATTTCTAGCTTAACAAGGTCTGACAAGACCTCCTCAACATGCTCAAATGAAATCAATGTCAACACCTAATCAGTTAAAACAGGTAATGGATTATTTTTTAAAAATTTAACCACCACTGCATTAGCTTGTTTGGAAAGAAGGAACATGTGACTTCTACAGATAATGTAAAATATTTTAACAATTGTCACATTTGCTAGGTTCAAGGAGAAGCTGCTTTAACCTCAACAGCTGTGTACTGCAGTATGGTGGCAGAATGTAGGGCATGTCATGAATCTAGACAAAGGAATTTTCAAGCTTTATCAGTCACTGCCTGGGTTTGTATAACAGGTCAGCTCAATGAAATATACATGAACAGCATCTGTTTCTGCTTTTAAGACCACAGTGTGCAATGTGAACCATCACCCACTGGATAGACACTGGGTGATAGGATGAGAATCCAGCATTTCAATGAGCAACAGAGAAAGTATTTGCTGTCATTGCTGGGAATCTAGTGAAACAGGCTGAAAGAAGTGTGGACAAATGACCTGAACTCAAGTTTTCTTAGACTCTTATGAGTAAACTAGAGAAGCTAGAACCATAGCTAACAATCTCAGATAGGGACTGGATAGTGCTATAGCTCTTCTGCACATACATATTTACTATAATGGAGTAGACTTGGAGTCTAGTCATTGCCTAAGTCATGAAAATGAGGCAGGTACTTGCAGGGTGCTGACACAAGAGGGTTCTTACGCTTCTCTTTGCAGCACCTGCTATGCGTCAGCCCAGGGCAGTGGACTGGGTGGATGCATAGTCTGGTACAGTGTGCCTACTCCTGTGTTCCTAAGAAAAAAAGTGCATTGGAAAACAGCTCTGAGAGTCACCACCTAGCTAGACTGGAGGTGCTGACCCTTCTCACCTGAGAAAACAGGCAGCGTTCTGCACTAAACTGCATTGGGTTCCTGACCCCTCCTTCCCTCCCTGTCCCAAGGCTGCCCCTGTGTCTTCCCTCTCCAGCCCCCAGCGCGGCAGTGCTGGCAGCAGCTCCTTTTCCCCAGCGCTCCCTGTCCCGTCCCCGTCCCTGTCCCCCCCCCCCCTTATAACAGACCTCTCCACTGGACCAGAAAACCTGCAAGGCCAGCTTCGCTTTCACACTGGTTTAAATGAGGAGTAACTCCACTGAAGCTGATTCAGTCAACAACAACAGAACTGGAGGAGGCGAAATGAGAACCAGGGCCCTTTTCATCACTGCTGCTACCAAGAACCCCTGGAGACACATTGTGTGTAGGCAACGTGCGAGCCTGAGGCCTTCATGCGCGAGATCCCCTGCGGTTATTAATCTGCTGTGTCTAAGTAATACAAGTAATACCAAGTGCTTTGAAGGTAACACCTTTGCTACATTGTAATGGATCTCCAAGGGTCATAAAGTATCATTCTATCATGAAAGATGGTCTTTATTAATAGACCCGGAGAATGGGAACCGCAGTTTTTCTTGTTTAAAATGCCACTAATAATCAGTTCCCAGCCGTCCATCTCTCAGAGTGAGAAACTCTCATTATCTTATTCCTGCGCCTAATAGCGCTTGGAAATGGATGAGAAACGCCGTTCTTTCTCCCGCAGCCTCTAAAACAGCGTCAAACGTTCATCGATGTCTCCGATTACCTGCTACGCCCCGCGCCGCCCTGTCCTTGGGCTGCACCCAGGAGCGCACGGGAGCGCGCCCGCCCGCC
>JANZLQ010000057.1:4563577-4574783 GCA_026212715.1 Elanus axillaris | reverse complement strand
TTGAACCACAGAGGTACCACTTGGGACCCAAAGACCTAGTGACAAATGCCACTTAGCCTCAGAGCCAGGGAAGGGTTCCCAGCCCTGTTTTACTTAGCAATAGGGACATAGTTCAAACATCTTTGCAAGATGGGACTTAACTTCCCACCTTCTTGAGAATCACTATTTCTTCCTTCTAACAGAGTTTAATCAGTGCTTAAGTAATTTTTAGGTGTTTTATTCTCTCTATAAGTTGCAGAGGAAGCCCAGGTACTAGGCATAGGGCTGAAGATTTCACTGAGTGACAGTGAGCTGCAGAGCATGGGATTCTTGTGCAACTACCTCAGTTTTTCTATATCTGCTACCTGCTAAAGCCAGAAAACAATCAGGAAATTGCTTGTTAAAGTGCATGTGTACACACACAGACACACACACAGAGACACACACATATATTTATGTGTATTTATATAAGTCTAGCTGTTTTAATTAACATTTGTTTAATTTTACTTAATGGAAAAACAGATTGTAATTTCTTTAAACCTAAACCCTTTCCTAAACAGTGGGATAACCACATGAGAGTAATATAACCTGATAAATATTTCCTTAATTTTGAGGTCTTCACTTCAGTCACATAAATGAGATGGTGGGAGAAAGGAATAGAGCATGAGATAAACTGGACCAAACCCAGGAAGAATTTTACAGAACAAAAGGATTTTTTTTTTCTTCTTTTCTGATCAACATTCTGAAACAAATACAGTTGTGGGTGAGGGTGATATGTTCTTGTTAATTTTCAACCAAGGAGGTTGGCAGCAGCATTTGGCGTGCATTGAAGAAGTCTGGGAACGGGGCTTTACAGTCATCATAAAGAAGTGAGCTTCAGCTTCCAAGAAGAGAAGAAAGTAAAGAGGTATAATTGGGTGAGTTACGTAAGTTGTGATGTGGAAGCTGTAGTGTAATGAGTATGTTTAATGCACATAAGGGAAGGAAAAGTACCCAGTGCCAAACTGGATGCCAAACTTGTGGCTGGCAGAGGTGAGTGATGGTATGAATTCAGCAAGGAGAGGGCCGTGCCTGAAGATGGTTCTCTTAATCCATCAAATTGTTCTTTGAGACATTTGAATACAGAGGATAGAGATAGGGCCATTAGTTTGAAGGATCAGGGCAAAAAGAATGAACAAAGACTGCAAAACAAGAGAACCAAACATGGTCCGGGCAACATCCAAGAAGAGGTAGTAGATATACAAATGATCCTGGGATTGCTGGAGGCCAGCCCAGGATGGCTGCAGTGATCTCTGGTCTTAAATAAGATGAAGTCCTCAGCTAGGTGAGAGACTCCTGGAGTTTTCTTCCTCCAGCTGAAGAAGGTGCAGAAAATCCCTCTTGGATAAATAAGCCATGGCCAATTCTAAGGTAGATGTATGAAATATAAATCTGAAGCACATCAGCTACATTCAGGCAATTAGAGGGCTTGCAGTTTGCCTGACATTAAGTGAGTAATTTGGCTGAGTGTTTCAACCTCACATGACAAACACCTTTATGTTGATGGGTGATGCACCTCTGACAGAATTTTGAGAACATTTATGGACCTCGTTCCCATCCTGTCAAAGATGTTTTGTATTTACTGTCATTAATTATACAATCTGTTTAGCCTTGTAACATGCAGCCAGAGAGTAGGAAAGACTTTTGCTAGCTGCCTACCCTAGCTGTGTAATAGGGGAAATACCCCGAGCACAAAGAAGTTAATGGAGTGTGACAATGTTAATCTCTGTGTGTGGCTCCCAAAAGGTCTCAGCTTCTGGATCAGGGTTCTGAAGAAGCTGAAAGAGTAGGGGGAAAAGAGGATTTGGCATGAAATAAGAAGTAGAAGGAGGCTTATGAAAGTCAAAGTCTGAAATCTTTCAATGGTGTTGATGAACTTCCCTCAGGCATCTTGCAGTTAGGCATATAGCACACAGAGGCATGATGGAAGGATGGCACAGATCTTGGCAGTATTATGGGACTAATATTTTCACAGGGAGGAACTGTTCCTGAGCAATGCAAAAAATTTTTGTCTTCAATGTCAGGCAGGCATTTTAGGAAGAAAAGTCACATTATTATTAATTATGACACTTTAAAATTGATTCTATATTCCTTGGGGACAAGAAGATGAACATTTATGCCTCTGGTTATGTCTCTTAGAGTATTCTAAAAGCACCAAAGAAGTGCAAGTTCTTGTTCCTGGTGTATATTTCCTTTGGGCTGGTCTTTCAAGACTCCAAAGGTGTTGAGATATGGTCGATATTACGTAACCTTCAACACTAAAGCAGATGTACCTCATTCTTCTTTTGAGAAGTCTTGTTTGATCTCTGGAGACCCATAATCTGATCCTTGCTCAATCATTTTGAGCATAAAGGGAACTTTTCCAAGGCATTATAGAAGCAGCAAAGTTTAAATGATCATTACAAGTAGAGTTTGATGAAGCAGGCACTTTTCCTGACGTTATGTTAAATAAACAAGTAATTACTGTGTACTGTGTGGTGATGCAGGCTGATAATCTGATGCTGAATAATATGATGTCACGTCAAGACTTGAACTATTTCCTTATATGGTCCTCAAGAAATAGGATTTTTTTTTGTCCACATCTGAAAATTCACAGGCAAATATGCAACCAATCAAATCTTGTACATATGCTAACACCCAGATGTGTGTGTTTCTGTGTGGAAGTAATCTATAGCTAGCAGAACTCTTGGATAGAGAAATCCTCTAAAATTACAGATTAGGCACACATAAATTAAATATGTCTAACTAGTGTGCCAAGAATTCATAGTTTTATGAAATCTGTTAGGTACAGAACTCTCTATTTCCTTCTAACACCTTTTCACTAGTGTACAAAAGGGACGATGTAGATTTCTGTAATAATCAGCAGAACCTTCCTATTTCATGTACAACAAACCAAAAGAACCACATGACCTTACTTCCAAGGGCTAACCCCTTCCCTCCAAACTCCCATTAGAAATTAGCACTTGAGTAATCCTATCTTTTAATGATAAACTCTACAATAAACCCATGCAATTAGCAATAATAATAAATGTAAATTTGCATGTTGGGCGAAACTTTTTGAGTAAGTGTCCAATATTTGCTATGCTAAAAATCCTGCAGTACTGGATTTGACCATTTAGATTGACAACTTAGATTCATAACAGAGATGGGAAAGAGTGCAAATATAGATTTGAGTTTTCTTTTTTAAATGAGAAAATACCTGTATCTGAGGAGTCTTGTGTCTTGTTCAGCTTGATATACCTTATATCCTCAGTAAATTAGGAGGGGCTATTTTAAAATCAGAGAGCCGCAGGAGGTCAAAATCAGATAAAAACTCAGAGCTGAAACCCCGGGTAAATACTTGCAGGAGTTCAAGACTTCATTCCTTACAAAACTTCCATTTAAGTCGATAACTTATCAGCCAGGGAAAAAAAAGGGAAGATTTCTCTCTGTGTGCCTTTGTGTTCTACATGTATATATATTACATAGATGTATGCATGCACACATACACACACACGTATATAGACTTAATCTTTTTATAAATATGGGCTTCTTTGCATCTTCTCATTAAATCAATGGGAATTTTGCTGAAACAAAGAGTTCTGAATATTGGTGTATCAGATCTATTTCTTTGACAAATGATGAAACATGCCGTAGAGTTGACAAGCACACCCTGTTGTGGTGAAGTTACTAACCATTTGGAGACAGCAAACAGAATACGCTCTTTATTGATCTCTATGTTAAATTCTTTCATCGCCACCTGGTTTGTTGAAAAGTTTGATAGAAAAGTAAGTACTCATTAGATTTTGTGTCATACCTTTACTGATGACTCGGATGATTTTACACAATTGGTGTAAAACCAACTTGAGTGAAGAAGGCCAGTGAAGAAGAAGGAAAGTCAGCAGGAAATAATACATGTTGCAATATCCATTTTCACAGAAGTGGATATATAACATAGGATTTTTTTTCATTTTTCTTAATGCTTCCAACTGCCATGTATTACATTAATCTAGTGTCTACTTAGTAGAGATAATAAGTGAGTAGCTTTTCATTAGTTAAAATCTGTGGCAGCATAGACAGGGGAGAGGAGTGATCTCTTCCCAAATGCAAAGTACTAAGCATTCATATTCACCTACAACAGAAAGGTGAGTCCCTTTTTTTCCTGTTGAAATAATATGCCCCAACAAATGGGAGAACCACCACCAAACCCCATGAGAGCCAGTGGGAACTGGTTTTCTCCATTCCTTTGTGTCTGTGTTTGAGATACTTGCAGAAATGGGCCCAACTTAGATATTAACTTCATATTAAGAAGATTCACCCTTTTGGACATGTCAAAACATAGATTAGTCTGAATTGAGATACTAGGTTCAAAACCAAGCAAAGCTGCAGGACATCAAATGCAGTTCTAAACTCTGGAGTTCAGGGGCAGATTAATTTCATTCTAACCATATGGCCATTCAGTGTGCTGTTGGTGCTCTACTTATTTGTCTCCAGTTCAGAGACCCAACATGATTACCTGAACTGGTGTCTTACTTGAGAAAGGCTGAACAACCTTGCCCATGAAATCCCCCTTTCCTTGCCTCACTCCAACATTATATATTTTTCATGGACAGATGGTCATTGATGGATCACATTACTTTCTGGGTATCTTTTGACGGCTGTTCAACCTCAGAAACAAAAAGGAGCAAGGGAAAACTGCCAAGTCCATTTGCTCTATGTGACTCCTCACTTCAGTCACACAAGAAAAGGCCTTGCCTCTTTAACCTGGGCAGTTGATGCCTGGATTTTCTCTTCATATGTATCCTCTAAAACTGAACCATGGACTTGGGAGTAAGCAAGCTTAATATGCCATGTGCTTCCTATTTGTTGAAGGTATCAATGCTGAAGCTCCTTTGGCATGCTAAAATGTGAACATTTTTACAGTGTAGCAGGTTATGGAAGCTGCTCTTGATAAATTCCAGTAACAGCATTTTACACTCCATGTGCTCCTTTCTGTGAATGACAGATTGCTGTATTAGGTCCCTAAAGAAGCTCCTGACAGGGGTGATTCAGCACACGAAGAAAGAGGAACATGTGTCCAATTCAGTGTTTTTGCATTCCCTAGCACATGTACATGGGACTGTGATCTTGTTCTCTCTGATGTACCAGAGCAAGAAAAAACTCTGTTCAGTGTAAGTTAGACACTTCTTAATAGCATCAGAGCCTCTGCTGATGTAAACTTATAAACAAACATGTGGACATGTTTACCTGTCCTCCACTCTCAATTGATTCTGAAGGTATGTATATGAAGAAGTTGTTCACCAGAATTTTTTCCTCATAGCTGCACAGTAGGAAAAGGGACCATGGCAGACAGACTAGAGGTAGATGATGTGGCTTGCTGGGTAGTAGGGATTAGAGATTAAACAACCTGCCTCAGTAACTACTGGAAGTCTTTGTGTTGAAAATAGTTACCAGGTAAAAATACTGAAACATATTCTGTATTTTGAAGGTGCTTTTTGCAAGAAGACAGTTCAAAACCTTGCCCAGTAGGACTCTTCCAGGCACAGAAATCTCTGCTGGGTTTATCCATTCGGTGGAACCAATGGGAACAAATTTCAAAGATATAAATGCATAATTGTTCGTGATTGACTATATACCTAAAACATGTATCATTAAGCATTAAGTGCTCTCTAAAAACAGCACATAGATCTGGTTGTAAATACTAGAAACACTGTGCCTGATTTAGAAACATAAGAATAACACAAACATTTCTCAAATACACAGTTTTATTTTGCTCAGATCTCTATTTTGTGGTTTATTCTTCAGCATTCAAGGTGGATATGTGAGATTCCATTTCAAGTTTTAACTTAATGGTTTCACTTAAGAAACAGCAGAAAAGGAAAGTTATATGAATTAAACATTACATATGATTTGGCAAAGTACTTTCAGGAATTCCATAAGGAAGGGTAAAAAACCCCCCACAGTTGCACAGAGTTAGTAGCAACAATGAATAATGCAGTTACCATCTAAAAGTACACACTTTTCAGTCAATCTTGGCTGGTGAAATGTAGAAGCTTAATGTGGATTACACTTTTTAAATCTTTCAACATCAAAAAATAGAAGAGATCTAGTGTGTTTTTATTTCAGAGTACTTTGCGTGCAATCTCAAGATAAATGGGAGAGACTGATTGTGTTTGTACCTGTGCCAGACGTTGTTAGATATTGCTGTTTTGTTTCATCAGCCAGATGAACTTACCCAGGGACATCGATCAGATACCTACATTTAAAAGAACACACTGTCAAATTAGTGGATAGAAAGAGCACATTATGAGAGAGAAATTATCTGGTGAAAGATTTAAAGACTGACTCACTTGTGTTTCATTTCATTAAATGTTGGGTAGTCCCCTTTCATTTTCCGTTCAGCATGAACATTCAAGGGCTCCATTACAGTATCACCCTTATAGCAAACTAACCAGCTTGGGATACACATGAGACTCTTTGGAAAAACAGCTCTCCTTCTTACAGATGCTAGACTACCTTAAAATGTGGGGCCTGGGCTAGGCAACCCCACTGGCCTTCATGGAGAGACTTCTGTCTACTCCAGTAGGTCTCATGGCTGCGAAGTTGCCTGATGCACTGCAGGAGTCTTTCCAGGTGGCCAGGCTGGTGGCTGCTTCTCCAAAGGGGAGGGCTTGGGACAGGGAGGGCAAATCTGTGTCCTCTCCAAAGGACACAGATTATATTCTAAAGAGGAAAACAAAAAGCTCTAGGAAAACTATACAGACATTTGTCTTTCTCCTGCTCCCTCTTAGATATTCTTGGAAGATAATCTTGATTCTTGCACTTCAGGTCAAGGGAGAAGCTTATGGTGAAGGGGCGAGGATCAGGCTGGAAAGTGAGCACACATGAGTTAGGGGAGATCCAGAGGAGCAGAAAAAAAAGAAAATGGATTAGAAGAAGCTTCAGAAGTTACAACTGACAGTATTTAATATTAACTTTTGTAACACCAGATAATGTTGTTATTCAGGTTGGCTAAAAGCCCTTGCTCTTCAAGAGTTTGTCAAAGATTCCTTTTGTAAAAAACATAAACAAAGTATACTCTAAACACTTTGTGCTTTGTGTCTTTTAAGTCTTTGTCTTAGTGGTAATTTCTTGCTGTCTTAATTATTATACACTAAGCGTTTCTAGACAGAAAATACTTCTGCTTTCTACTTGACACCTATATGATATCCATCTATGTCTCTCTATGTATGTATTCATATATCTGTACAGAACCCAGTACACCCTGGAGCCCACTTCCATCCTGCACAGCAAAAGCGGGCCATTGCTAGCCCAGGCAAGAATTACACAACTCGGACACCTCTGTGCATTTTCATCTCAGTGGCAAGTGCTGAAAGGCACTTGCCTGATGTTGTGAGGAAGCCCCAAGGTGGGGTGCCTTGGGAGAATCATCTGGCTGTAACTGAGGTTTTTCCCCACATGTGCTTGCCTGCTTGCTGCCCCCTAAGTAGCAAAACATTATTACTTTGGTGCAATATCATGGTCAAAGAGCACAACAGGTCATTAAGTGCTTCAGTTGCATGCTGAGGCCATGCTTACTTTCAAGCCCCACACCTTTCACCCGGTAGAAACCCAGTGTTACTAGTCTTATTCTTAGCCTTATTAGCCCTCTTGGTCATCTGTATACTGGAGCACTAGTGCGTGCTCCTTGCTGTGAGAGGTCCCAGCAAATGGGTCACTCATCGTGCTGAGTAGGAGCACCCCAAATCTTGGTAGAACCCAGACAGTTGCCATTCCAAAGCTGGACTTTGTGGCTCAAACTCACACTTTGTAGAGAAAGTGCTCCCTATAAATTGTCAGCTTTGAAACCAAACACTTCCACACCTAGCCTTTACTGTAAATCAAGCTTTGGTGCTTCTTTCCAGTCAGCTCCATTACACAAGTAGTCTGATTTAGTTTTATGGCAGGGATGTATTTAAGTTAAAATGGTATTTTTATGTGGAGTGGGGGATAAACATGACTAATTTATTCATGAAGTGAAAGGCTGTGATATGGTAAGAGACAAGCATAGGTAGTTGCGGGTGCAGTACCAAATCCCCACCTGGCTGTCTCAGTACCTGGGCTTGGTGCCTGGATTCACTTATGTTCAGATCTACAGCAGCACCACAACATATCAGAACCTCTCATGAAAGATTTCACTCCTCATATCCAAAAAGACATTTCCATAATGCATGTGAAATTTTGCCCTAGGCCCTTTGGAAGTGAAAAGAGCTAGCCCCCAAAACCACTGCACCATCCTTGGTCCCCAGAAATGTTAATTTATCATTAAAATTATTGAAGAGTAAATGGCTGAGATGTATTATTACAAACTTGAAGTATTTCCTTTGATTGTTTAAAAATATCTGTTTTAATTTAAGTCATCTATTTTTTTTTCCTTTTACAGTTTTGAATGCTGCATCTTTCCATATGTGAAACATTTCTTAAAGGTGTCAAAGTGACTTGTCATGGGTTTGGAATGAGAACTAAATTAAATGTCCATACTGTAGCATACTTATATAAATAATGAGATATTCCAGTATAAACCATTCATTTGGCAGTCATTTCTACATCGGCAAGTACTAAGTGCTATAGAATTCCTGCCTAGCTTTGACACATGCAGAGAAAACCAGGAAGGAAAATGTGTGTGTTTAGAATTTTATAGAAAAAGACAGCCCCTTGTAGTCCATTGCCATGAAAGTATTTCTAGCTTTTTTGGAAATAGTGCGAGAGGTTTAACAAAATACTCTGGATTCACAGCAGAATGCTGGAGCATTCAGCTGCCTCCCACTGCACTCCCAAACTTGTTTCCATAACTTAGAAACAGAGAGGGTGGAAATGGATAACAAAGTCATTAACAAGCACCAAGAATGATTTATTATGGGTGATATAATGTCGCTGCTTTTAAGAAAAAAATACATTAAATAAAAATTCTTCATAAAATAAAAAATCTTTCCTATTGAACATTGCGCAGAATTTGCTTTATTAGTGTATTATATCACCATATTGCGAGGTCTGGCATTTCTCATCCAAATAATGTTTCAAAGTGCAAGGCTTGTGGGCTGCAGTACAAACCACGTTAGGAATACTGCTTTTAAAGAAACACAACAGTAGCAAAGCCCCTTTTGCTGGTGCTCTGGAAATAGTTAGCACTGGAGGACCCTTTTATCTTGCATCAGCTTCACAAACTTGCATCCCACCAGGCTAACAACAATCAAAAATTAATAATAGAAATTTAGTTCCAAACTGTCTTTCCAACTGCCTAGCTGCTTTAAGCCAGTTTTTATGTTACAGGTCTTTCTCACTCAAAGATCCATGCACACATACTTGGAGAGCTTGAGTGGCAAATAAACCTTGTATTTTAGGTGAATTTTATCTCCAGAGAAAAGGCATCCGGTATCTATTAAAATGGCATCCTGTTGGCAGCAGGCCTAGGAACTGATCCTGCACCTACTGAAGAGCATGCCTCAGACCCCCAGGCTGACAGGAGCGTGATGTCTGGCCCAAAGCGACCACAGACCTTTCTCACTAGTAAAGACGTGGGACATGCTGGCTGGGATGTGAGAGGAAGCTTTTGCTGGCATCAGGCGTGGAGTAGCTGTCTCTCTATCTGTGTTTATATTTGCACATGATTCATGTCCAAAAACTTTAACAAATGCCTTGAATGGTGTCTGAAATCTGTGTGGATTACAAAATAAATAAATAAATAACCCATTCCAATATTTGTCTATGCCTCAGTGACTTAAAAGATTAAAATAATTTGGCATATGATGGAATCAAAGTTCATAAATGTAGCTAATAGCTTGCAGCTTTTCAGATTGCTTCATGTAAATGCAGAAGTGTTTCCAAGTAATTTGCAGGTACATTGCAGTTGCTTCAAAAACATAGTTAGTTACATGAAATCACAAGCTTTCAGCCAATAATTTGATCTAGTGTCAATCTTCATTTAATCATGCAAAATAAGATCATTTTACGTTTTTATTGCAACTGATAGCTGAAGTTTATAGGCAGGAAGCACAAGCCTTCTACTGCACTCTTCACAACTGTGTCCTCAGTCTGTCATGAAGAGAAAAAAATCTCTCTGTGGTGGAATATGGGGAGCAGCAGAGCCCCAGCAAGGGTAGTGGTGTGTCCACGTCACCCACCCGTGCTCTGGGTTGAACCTGTAGCATATAGGAGTGCACAATGGCACCAGGTACCCAGATGACTCAAGAGTTCAATAAAGAGGAATTTCACTAGTTGTTAAACTGGACTCAAGAGGTACTTTGGGATAGGAGATAGTAGCTTCTTACATTCTCTTTGGCATCCTTAATGCACCCTTGCAATAACACATCAGGATTTTTTCCCCTCCATCTGCTAGGGATAATTTACTGACAGTTCATTGCTTGCTTGGCCATGGGTTGCATAGATTTCATTAATTAAACATCTATTTCATAAGGATTATGGACCTGTATGAAGCAACAAAGTTGCTATGAGCTTTTTGCTTAAAATCCTCACAGGCAATCTCACTAAGTTTTCCCTGATCTGAATGAACTCTGTTCCTACGGCTTAACAATATGTATCAATAACCTGAGGGTACAAATGTGTCAAGGGGTTGCAGTTTTCCTCAAAACAAACATTGCAAAACAAAAAGACATAAGCTAATCCATAGAAAAACATGGTTGAGGCACTCCAATTTACCTTGTCCAATAGTGACTTCATTGCATAATGATATATTTATGATGAGTGTATAGCAGAGTTTGAAGCCTTATTTTTTAAAAAACTGCTTAGCTTTCACCTTTCTTATTTTTTTTTCCCCCTTAATAGTGTCATGACTCAGAGTGGAATTAAAACACAACTGGAGCCATATTGCACAATCAGGTTTTAAGCAGATTTGTTACAGAACATGGTACATCCCACACCCTTATGGAAAAAAACCATCTGAGCTCCTGCTGCCCACTCCGCACTAAACTGCATGAATACACCAAGTAGTACAGCTGTGGAAAGGGATTTCAGTGGGTGCTAAAGCACTTAGGACCGCTGCTCCACCGTCACTGCAATGTTGGCCAGGAGGTTCCTGTTTCAGAGATTGTTGAGATATAAGAGATGAATAAGGGAAAGCTGATTATGTATTGGCTACTGGGATAGAGTTAAGTGTCTTCCTAGTAGCTGGTACAGTGCTATGTTTTGAGTTCAGTATGAGAAGAATGTTGAT
>JANZLQ010000057.1:4548013-4563477 GCA_026212715.1 Elanus axillaris | reverse complement strand
CCATTTGTACATTCCAATCCTTTTACTATTACTGTTGTCATTAGTGTTATCATTATAATTACTTTCTTCTTTTCTGTTCTATTAAACTGTTCTTATCTCAACCCAGGAGTTTTACTTCTTTTTTCCCGATTTTCTTCCCCATCCTGCTGGGAGGGGGAAGGGGTGAGCGGCTGCGTGGTGTTTAGTTGCTCGCTGGCATTAAACCATGACAGCTACTGATTCCAGGACTGCAGGGAGGTAAAAGTCAAGTAAAATTCATTATTTTATTACAGTATGATAGTCTTTTTAATATATTATACTCTAAAGACTTTTGCAAGTCCCAGAGCAATATTGTGATATGTTAATTTGAAAAAAATGCAGCGTAAGAGATTTCATGGAGATCTAATATTTTCTAGTGTTAGCATTTCTATTTTTATGCTGTCCTGCTTTCCCCCAACATTTTATTTCTCCACTAATCTTAATTAGGGTCTCAGTGGATTTCAAGTACAGTAGAAGTACAGAAACGGGAAAGGTTCCTTGCCAAGACTGACCAAGATGAGGTAGAGATACACAGTCCTACATCTTCCCACCCTTCATGTCTAAAGGTTGGTTTTCAATCCAACATGTACACATGCACAGACTCAAACACTCATGGAATCTGTAGTGTGTGGACAAGTTCTTATATTAATAAGATAGTTATTTATCAAACAGCAACACAGACACCCAAATTTCCCCTTGGCTCTTAATACATTGCATTGTGCCATTTAAAAGATACTGGCCCTGTTAGGTTCGCAGTGCCAGGAGAACAACACAAAGGGCCACTAAATCAGTGTCACCTGCCCTTGGCAACAGCTGGCAGAAGGAGCTGTTCTCTCTAAGCCGATGAACACAGCCTCACAAGCCAAAGTGACTTCTTGGGGCCATGGGCATCCCAGTCGGCTGGGAAAGCTCTGAGGCGGCTCTTCTAGTGTTGTGGTCAGATTGGCTTCCAGCTGGTCACAGTGTTTGGGAAGAGTGAAGGTAGTACTGTATTACCCATGCTTCATGGACCTGGCTTTGGACTAAGCAGGGTCATGCTAGTCAACACAGCTGAGCCCTTCATGCATTTGGTGTTCTCACCATAGCCAGACAAACCACTGGCCATGTCCAAATGGAAAATGCATGAGGCATTTGTAAGAGAGCTATTGTTTCTATCAGAGATGTGGAATATGAGTGGATCCTTAAAATTACATATTTGTTCTAATTACTAAAAATATATTCTTCTGCATAAAGTGTTGGAAGGAGGTGTTTGCTGCAGCCCCATTCAAGGCTATGTTTGACTGTCATTTTAAAGGGACAAGTTACACTCTTTCTGCCTGAAGCTATGGGGAATTGGCACAATGCCACTTCCACAAGTCTGAACAGGACAATCTCTGGCCTGCCTCAGGTATTGCTCAGGTATTTAAATTGCTTTTCAGTGCAACCCTGAGGGATATGTGTGTGGGAGGGTGTTACAGGGAGGGGACTCCTCCTGGCTGTGTACCTACCCCTTACTACTTCTTGTGGGAAGGCCCCCTTCTTATCCCCTCAGCTATCCAACAGCACACTTTCTGCAATGTAAATCCCACTCAGAGCAATTCTCTCTTTGCTGGCTAGGGCTAAGAAATGTGGCATTTCCCTCCCCACCACCTTTTCTGTAACAGCTGGCCAAGGAAGAGAGAGTAGGCAAAAAGCCCCAGAGCCATGTCCTCCCCCTCCTCTTGTCCCACCACCTGGATGAGGGAGAAGGGGAACTGGTCTCAGCCCTGCTCCCCAGCTGCATCCTTCCCCAGCCAAGCCTGGGACAGATGCTCAGAGTAAGGAGAAATGTGGCTAGGGCTGTAGAGCTGACTTGGCCACTGGGACAAAACTTCTTGCTGTACAAGCTGCTATATGGGGATAATAGCTCTTTTGGTGAAGTAATTTGGTTTTTAATACTATAAAAGTACTTACTGTATGTCCTTGTCTCACGTGCTGAGAACTTTCCAGATTCTCTCAGAATCACCCCCTACCTCTTAGGTAGACCTTAGAGAAGAAGTTTACCATATAAAAATGCAAACTTGCACAATTCCCCACTACTCAAAAGTCCTTGAACAGGATCCAGGTGATGTGGGATCATAAGAAAGAGAGACCAAGCCATGGTTACAGTCAGGGTGTTCTCCAAGGTCACTTCTACTCACACAAATATTTACTTCCAAGAGACGCAGAGATATACATTCTGCAAGACATTGCATTACTTTCCAGTATTTGTAATCACCTCATCAGTGTTTGGTTGATCTGATAGCTGCCTGAAGTATAGGTTACAATGAGTTATCGCACTTTTCTGGCACACTGAGTAGAAGGAAAAAGCCATGAGAGAAATGATCTATAGTGCTCAATTGCATGATAAGAAGTAGATCCATTATTTCCATCTGTAGAAGCCAGCCATTTTATATCTCTATGATCTTTACTGTGGATAAAGGTGAAGTAAACCTTTTGCCTTACAGGAAGCCCTCTGTCCTCTTGGTTCTGAGGATAAGCTCCCCTGGCAGTGTAACAGGCATAACAGTGAAAAAGCAGACTTTTATTAATGTCTGCCAAAGAGAATATGCATTTAATCAAATGCTTCATTTTAAGCTTGTGCTTGAACTTTGATCACTTTTTAATATTGGATGTTGATAAAAATGCTTTGTGGGATCAAGTCAGTAATTCATAAGCATATTTATAGCTATTATTTCCCAATTCACTCAATTTCCAACCAATTCTTATAGGCAAAGAGAAGCACAGGGTTTTCTGTCACTGCTAGGTTTCCACAACAACAAAGGTCTCCCTTCAGTGTCTTTCCAACAAGATTGGATTGATTAACTATGCTACTGTTTATTTTGCTGTACTTGCCAAGTATATGGCAATGCAGAAATAGGAAAAATTAGCCTAATGTGAATATGTGGACAACAGAGAATGCCAGAACAAATATCGTCCCTGAACATACAACAATTACCATTTTGTTTAATTTCAGGACACCAGTGTTTAAGATGCACCTCCCAGACAAAAAAAGAAAATGTCACTTTCTAATTCAGCTTGGCCATTTTGTAACAAAATATGTTAAGAACATTTATCAGAAAGTAGTTTTGCTTGAAAAGTAGATTACACCTTTTTATTTTTTTTTCCTCAGTAGGGCCAGATTTTCCCAACAGGAACTCTGATGGGAAATGGAAAGATGTGTGTTCAGAAAGGTAAGTGTGGAAAGCTGGAGACACAGGATACTTTTGGGACCTTAGGACCTTGTCTTAGGATTAGGATCCCCCCAAAAATGTTCAAACTTATACTTGTGTAAAGAGTTTATACACTTTTCTCTTTCTCACTTCCCTCACTGTAATTTTACATACCCATCAGTAATACTCTAGATATGTGCCTGGACACTTTGGCCACGAACCTATCATCATATATGGATGTCCTTCAATTTCAGTGAAGCTTTTCTATGGATGTACTCAAGGAATTGAGGCAAGCAATGACAGAAAATAGAAATTTCTGCTGCCAGTTTCTTTCAGATTGAACAGTGATCACTTAAATAAGTTAAATCTCTTTTTCTGCTGATTGTAATACCAACTAGCATCCTCAGAAAGTGGGACTGAGATCAGAGCTGAGATTCAGGATGTGAACTGCATAGGCAACATGATTACCTATTTGCTATATATCCTAACTGATGCACAAAACATTCTGAACACAACTACTACTGGCAAAGTTGTAGGTAAGAGTTCAAATCAAATCCTAAGAGCAACCACTGGACTTTGAATGATTTGGAGCAGAGCTTGCAGCAGTATCTCATACTCAGTTCTTATAGCCACAGTGGATCAAATCAAAAGCCTGTTTCACATTTTCTTTGAATTATGAGAGTTCAAAATCCAGATCATAACTTTGCTGTTCAGTGGATATATATTCATTGGCATTAGTGTTTCTGAACGGATTAACTCAGCCATTGTGGAATACAGAGCCTGCAGTTTACTTGAGTAAGCATGAGCAGTGTCAGAGCAATTTTTTGGAAATTTTCCAGCAGAAAAGGCTCACTCATGGAAACTAAGTGTTCTGTAGAAAAGCTGTGAATTTGATGAGTCTATTGAAAGAAATCCAGTAGGCATCTGACCAAAACCTAGTTATTTTTCAGTCAGTTCAGCTACCTTCCTTTTCCATCCCAGACTCTACCAGCCTCCATGGGCTCACACAGCTCCACAGAAGGACTGGGAAAAAGCAAAGGCAGTTTTGGGGTTTTGGGGAGCATGTTTTGGACTATGGCTCCAGAAACTTTCACACTGACAGTACTTGACTATCCCTCAGGTGAAGTACTGTAGAAATTTTGGATGCATTTTCAACAACAAAGATGAAAATTTCCTTTCAAAATGTCTCTGCTCTCCCATGAGAGGAAATTAATTCTTGACAGGTAACTTTGTGTCATTGTGCCAATCCACTACAGCTCTGCCTCAGCGGTCACTCAGTGATGCAGAAGCTCAGTTGCCAGGTCACTGAGGTCTGTGACTGTACCACCAGGATCAGATTCACTGGGAAAGGTGAACTCAGCCTGTGCTCTGGCTTCCCATGACACACTGGTGGGACGGGGCTGTTCAGGTCCTTGGGCTGGAACCAACCCCTCTCCTGATTTATTCTAAGACCAAAGAGGCTTCAAGGGCAGTGTAATGTTTTTTTTTTTGTGTACCAGATCGAACTGCTCAGCAGAGGCTACCAACTGTGTCACAGACCTCCAGACAGCTATTAGATAGAAATAAACATAGGTGGCTACTGAGACATATTAGATATGACCTCATGACCTTGGAATGGAAGGCTTTCTATAAGAAACCATTTTCTGAAGCAAAATTATGCCACAAGAAGGAATAGGCTTATTTTTCATCATGTCTATTTATTAAAACCATTGCTAACTTGTTCCTTGATATCTTGATTTATGAAGTTTGTGACAAATTGCTTGCTTAATTGAAGTATGTCAGGTTTCTAAATACTGAAGTTAATTATCCCTCCTTTTCTAGTGGAGATTGACCTTTAATTGTACAATATTAATCCACATATTGTATGAATTATACGAAATATCCATTTTGTATGTAGAGAGAGACATGCATATGTTATTGTAGTGGAGTACAGTTACATAATTATTTTTAATTTAGGATATCAGTTTAATTAAGTACTTGCAGAAACCAAGCTTTTTCAGGAAATTTGCAATTACAATCAATTTGAATGTACAGCTACATTAATATGGTGACAAGCCCAATAATAAAAACTAAGTAATTATGGGCAGGTGCTGAACAGATGTATAAATAGAAGGTCTCTGCATGGAATGTTGTTATATATCATTTTGAAAAGCAAAAGAAACCTGTTATCCATAGCTATTCATATATGCAGTTAAAATCAGTCACAAAAAAGTTAGTTCTTTGAATTTAGATAAATAATTTAAAAATGTGTATGGCATGCTTTCATTTTCTGTTTCTGGAAAGAAAGTCTAGTTGATTGAAGACTGCTGCTCTACTGTACTCAAAGAGTCTGCCACACTATTGAAATATATTCTTCTTTCAACACATTTATGATGAGTGGATTTTGAGTTTGGAATGATTTAAGAGTTAAAACAGTTCACATTCCATATTACAAGTTGAGCTTTATTTAAAGAAGAGGGGATGCTAAGAGTGGTTTAGAGTCATTTGCTCAAGCTATCAGATTGCCAAAAGCCCAATTTAACCTCCAAATAGTTGGAAAACAATGAAGTTGCATTACTACTGTGAATTGCTTTTAGATAGACTCACAGTGGGGTTTTTTTTTGCAAACCAGTATATTAAAATACGCTTTTTCAAGTCTATTATTTTGTGATGTCTTCTTCTGTAATGTGTTAGAAACAATCATATCTGTGATATAAGCAATTAAATTAAACTGAAATGGTTTCTACAACAATCATATAGAAATCCCAAGGAGAAACTAGCATCTAAGGAAAGATGCGAGTCAGCCCCCTGGGTGGAACGGGATCCCCTAAGCTGTCTACGGAAGATTGCAGTGTCTAAAGCAGCCATGTCTGAATAAGGGACGTGTCTAAACTATACTCTTTCAGGAACTTAGAGGCTTTATTCCAGACTGCAGAGGTCTGCCTTCCTCTCCCCAAGGTTCACAGCTCTGAAATGGATCCCAGTGGGCAAGCCAGGTCCTTCTCAAGCAATACTGGAAGAGAAGTAAAGTGGTTTTTCTCATTCTCAGGAGTAGTCACTCCAGCTGTTGGCACTATGGAAAGCTATGAGAAGCAGCTGGAGTTGTGCACCATTCTCTTCCTTATTCCATTATGTGCAGGGCCACCGTCTTGTCTGGAAAGGGAACAACAATTGTCCTATCTGGAGTGAGATTGATAATGAAGCAGTATTAGTGCTGCTGCAGTAAAAACTGTCTTGACAGATTCCACTCATCTACTTCATTTGTAAAAGGTCAAACTTTAAAAGAACAAACTTGTATTCCAAATGTGCTATGAAATATTTCAGGTGGGGAGGGAGAAGTGGGAAAGGCAGCCTTGCACCCTGCAGACAGCTGCAGCTGAATAGTCCCCATGGATCACATAAACGGCAATAACTTCTATACTGTGTGCTGGTACAGTATTCTTCTACACTACCACAAGGCAACAGTCAGCTTGCAGCCAGTATTAGAGCAGAAAGATGACACCATTAGGTATAACAACATTTACCTTTCCCTCAAGTCCAGACTGCAAGATACTCCAAGCATTGCCTGTAGAAAATGAAAAATGAAGCAGTATTTATTTCCTAGGAAGAATGAACAAATCCAAATCAGCAGGGAGTACAAAACAGTCTCAGTTTTACAGTGGAAATCCTCAGGAAACTTACTGCCACCACATGCCAACCTTGCTACAGGAGCATAGCCAAAAGGGTGAGCAGCATTTTTATGCTCAACATGCCTCCGTTACTGCACAGGGGAGGTTTATTTTAATGGAAGACTTTGTGTCTCTAATCAGAAAGACTGGAACATTTTTCAAGGGAGCATCTAATGGTTAGTCAGATTTTAAATAGGAGTTGTGAGAAAGAGATGAGTGCAGGATTTGGCCCTGTATGAAGTCTGGATTTTCTTTCTTTATTACATGGGGCACAGTAAGGCAGCATATAAAACAAACCTCAGACATTCTGGTATGCAGAGATTTTGCTTGTCCTTTAAAAAAAAAGTGGCCTGGATTCCCTGTGTCCATATAGCCAGCTATGCATGCCTCCTCCTACTTCTGCTTGCATTCCCTTTCCAACTGCTCCCGTCATATCCCAGTTCATCCATGTTTGGTGTCAGAAGAGGCAAAAAGGGAGATTTCAGAAGAATTTAGGGAAGATCCACAGTGCAGGTGCAGAGAAACACAAGCCAGCTCACCCCCAAGGGCAGTGCAGAGATAGTCCACATGACCCACATGAGTCAGCACCAGAAGCAAGATTGCTGCTTCAGTGCCATGCTGAGCCGAACTGGCAATATCCCTCTCCAACTGCACCAGCAACTGTGCATGACTCCACAGCACACTGGGTTAGTGTTAGGGCAGGAATCTTTACAACACAGCCCTTGCCACACAAACAAAGCATAGCTCTACGAGTAGATGTTTAAGTTGCCTTGGCCCCTCCAAAAATCTTTGAGTGATCAGAGTACTTGTGGCCTCTGTCCCCTCCGCAGAGAACCCAATGCCTACAGCTGTGTTTTAGCTGTGTGGGAATTGTTCGAGCTCACTACTGTTGCCACAGCTGCTAAAGGAAAACATTTAGTTAAAGATGAGGATAAGCACACATTATAGATGTAAGCATATGGCCGTCAAGCTGCTGCCCAACAGCTTCCATAGTTATGTGGCACCTTATGTTATCCAAAGCACTTGGAATTTTTCAGATAACAAAAGCTAACGAAGACAGCTATTATAGCTTTATGCTGCACTTGCTTCCCGATAGAGTTGCCAATCCAGTGCTTTGAATTCTGTGCCAACAGCTTTGACACAAGTGAAAGGGCAAGCTGTGCTTTTAACAGATGCAAATGCTTTGGTTGTAGTGATTGCTGCTTTTTCAAAATCATTATCACATATGTGGGATTTCAGATGCATACTTTTTCTGAAGCAACAACATTCAGGCAATTGGAGCAACTTTTTTGTAGCACTGGCAAGCTTTTAAACATGGCAAAAGCAACTGGCATTATCTAGCAACTATTTTACTGTCCTGCAAGTTCTTGCATTGAACAGACGAACAACACGTGGTTGGCACTGTTGGAAATGCCCTGCATTGCAGCCACAGTGTCACACCAGCAACGAGCCGTGTTGCTAATATTGGGGAATTTGCAGTCCTTTCACTGATGACTGTGGAATGAAGGCAAACACAACAACATTATACATTAAATTACTGATTATATATTCTAGATTTAAGATCAGTACATCATCTAGTCTTAGCCTTTCTCACTCTATTTTTCCATGTCTCAGTCTAGGGTACAGCTTCTGAAATAGTGTGAAATTTCTTGCTTTGCTTGAATGAGGTTGTCACGATACCCCAAGAATTTGATACCTTCTATTTGGTTCTTTTAATGGCTATTTTAGCAGCAGGAGGTGCATGCAAAATTCATTACTTCTGTGAAGCTGATGAATAGAATCTAGGTATACTGTAATGCATATGACTCTTCCACCAGAAGACCACATCAGCTTTTCTTTTGTCATTAAACATGTACAATATTAATTCTAAACCTTTGTTTCACACAGACAGGATCTGGCAAATCTTGGTACCATATACTGTTCATCAAAGAAAGAAAAAGTCCAGACTTTGTAAAGCCTTGACTCTACAAGTGTGTGTGTTAGGCTTTAAATGGTACATGGTTTGTAGTCCAATGCAAGTGAAGGTTGCTCGGAGGAACAAATGAGGCCCTGCTTTGAGTCATCTACTGAACAGGAGTAGGTCCCAACATAATTCCTTACTTAAACAAATCCATGGTTAAAGCAAAGCATGATCTAATTGGGAAAAGCTATGCCAAAAATTGTTGGGTTTTTTGGTTGACTGGGAAAAGTAATTTTCCTGTCATCTTTTTGAGGCTTTGTTAAAAATGACACACACCCTCATTTTGCAAAATGACACCTTATTTTAAAGTTAAAAAACCCAAGTTGTTTTATTTTTAATTAACTATTCTTCAACCTTCCACCTTCCCACAAGCTTTGCCATCTTTTCTACAATAAAAACAATGTAATGAAGTCAGCACAGATTCTCCAGAACTTACATTTTTGTAAGAAAAGCAAAAGGGAGTTCAGGAAAGTTTTACTCTACTGATGAAGAAAAGCCATGTCATAGAGTACAAAGACTGAATCTTCAGGTAGAGACAGTTCAGTCTCTGTTTGCCCTTTGCAGAGTAACTCACCAAGGAGTTATGTCCTCATCAGCTCCTGCTCCCCTTCTCTTTCTCTCTCTTTTCTTCCCTCTTTCTTTTCCTTTTTCCATTAATGGATTTCTTCACATTCAAGCTGTCAATTCCAAATGTGTAACTTGCAGATTAATGCATGAAGAAATAAAAATGTTCCCCATAATAAAATTGTCTCTGATCAGGGCAGCGTCAGTTTCTTAGTGATTGTTCTGGCCCAAGTTGCAAGCAAAGTACAGAAATAGTTCCCTCTTCTTTTTTGTTAAGAACATTTACAAAAGTTAGTCTACATGTACAAAGTGCAAAGTAAGTCTGACAGAGCTGGAGGGTTTTTCCCAAGGAAAAAGTTATCCTTTCTGGACATAAATTTTCTCTGAGCCTTGTACTTTTATGCTGTCCATTTAATAGAAGCAGATGACTGTCTTTACAAGGTTCTTTTATTCAACAAAATCACCAGGTAATTTAATTGCTTTTCTGTAATTTTCTTACTTCTGTCATTTTCTTAACAAAAAGACCAGTGACTAATTTGCTATCATAATCTGTAGCAGTATCATATGGGCAGCTGCTATAAGGTCCTCTGATGTTGTGGACCAGAGCTTCATCCCTCCCTAAGCTGCACCTTGTTTCACTCCTGTACCAGGCAGGACATCTCAGGGGAGGTGACAGTATGCTGAATTTAGGTGGCAGGGAGGAGGTTAGCTCAAGCCACTGTGCTTATCCTCTGCCAGCAGAGGTTATGTATAGGTACACACTAGCCAAGGTAGCCTCACATTTTAAGACAGACAGAGCCCAAAGCAAGCTTGTAATCAGTGCACTCACATTTCACTTAAAGGGAATCTGTCCTATCACATGAACAGCTGATGAAAAAAAAAAGACTTTCTCTTACAGTCTCTATTTTCAGTGGACATGTTCTCTTTTCTCTGACAAATGCAAGAAGATGCTGGAAGAGTCTGATTACAATTTTACTTATAATAGGTTTCCCCATATACTTCCATCTGTCCTGATTTCAGACACTCCTCACTTGTTCATATGACACTGCCTACTCACACAGGCTACTTTAGACTTTAATATAAGGTAACATTCAGAGTGCCTAAGACACCTGTATACCTAAGGTACTCAGAATATCCCTCCTAGGATATCCCCTCTTAGGGCTCTCCCTGCCTGGGCTCCAGAAGATCTTGCTCCCAAACTTTCTCCTAGGGTATTTAGCTGTAAGCCAAGATGACCGATTAAACCAACTTGTAAACCACTAAAATGTTCAATATGTATTGCAACATGGAGATATCTGGCTGACAAAAAAACATGAGGCAGGGCTTTCAAGCTCCAGAGGATACACAAAGTCCATTATTAGATTATTTCTATCATTAGACCAACATCTGGCTCTCAGCTTCTCTCATGATAGTGCTGTGGTTGGGGTGCTACCTCAGCTTGCATTTTCATAAGCTACACTGTTCAGTGATTTATATCAGTCTGCTTTTAATCAGATTGTGCCAAAATTAACCAACTGTAATTGCCACCCAGGGCAGGCTGTCTTCTGGAAAGGACATAAATGAGATTAGCTATCAGGGCAGGATGCAGCTGCGTGGCTATGAAGTGGAAGAGTGATCTGTGCACTAGCTCAGCCTCTTGCTCATTATGTAAGTGAAAGAGCACAGCACTAATGGGGAGAAAGGGAAACTGACGTATCCGTGACTTCATCTTTTTCCCCCTCCTCCCCTCAGTTTTCATTCTGTATATTCTTCAGCTGCAGAGAAATGAAAACATCTTTATTTTTGTTTAATTTCTCAAGCACTCTATTTACAAGATCAATTAAAAATTGTAACTTCAAATCTCAAAGTACTTCCCCTCTCTTCCTCCCATAATTTCAGTTTGTCAGCAAAAATACACCCATAAACCCATCATGTTCACATATGTGCGTACAGCATCCAAACCGCATTGTGCTCTGCAATGTGGTGAGAGCTTTTGCATAGCTGGAGGGAGCAGAGGAATGGGATTTGAAAGGTGGGAAACCTCCCGAGCATACCATTTTCCTTTTTGTGCTTCAGATCCAACACTGTCTGAAGTCAGAGAGCGACTTTCTAGCAGCTTCAGTGGGCTTTGCAACAGGCTCTAATGATCGAGCTAGCAGAAGATACTTAGTTACAACATCAGCTTCATGATAGTTGCCAATATTTTTTTAACTAGGAAATATTAGCAAATGCGATAACACAGTGAAATGTGGTGACAATAGGAATACTGTTCATATCTTGTTCATTCAAGTTATAACACAAAGTAGAAAATACTATTAAAACCATGTGGTGATCTTTAAAGTATCTGGCTTTGTTTAAAGCTACCCTTGTTTTGCAAGATCAAAGGTAAAACAAAGTCTTTACAAATCATTTTGTAAATCAGACAATGGTGATACAAAGATCACTGTAAGCGTAAGAGGGATAGGGAGCCTGGCTTTTGTTCTGCTGCTGCAGAAGTGGAGGAAAAGGGGATTGGAATGGGGAAAAGGGCAGAAGAAGAGCCTTCCTCCCCACTTCAGCGCTCTCTCTGCATAAACCAGTCATAGGAGTGGACACTTAGAGGTCTTCCCTGGAGGGAAGGAACGAGGTTATCACACAGTTAGTTGGCTTCAGAGCTAAAAAGAAAACTGCCACATGAGCCCAGCCTTGAAATACAACCAACGTAGCCAGTAATCAGTAACAGCTTTCCCCTTCAGTGGAAGATGCAAGAAACCCACAGCACGTTCTCAGTAATAGTTTTGATGCATGCCTTGCTATCAAGCTGTTCAAAGAGAAACTTAGGGCCCAAAACTGTTACAGTTGTACTCTATACCCTACAGAGCTAGATCCTATAATCCCATTGATGTATCTTCCTTTTTCTTATGGTCAAAGGTTTGCCAGATAAAGACTGATTTATTGTTTATACTTCTATAATTACCTCATGGAATTTAAGCCCTTAGATCTAGCAAACACCTCCATTTGTAACATCACACCTATTCTCTCCTCCTCTCTTTCTCTCTCTGCTCACATCTTTGCTTCTTGTATCTCCAACCTTTGATGTTCAAACCACCGTCATAATTAACATGTGCCAACTGGTCCCCATCCCCACCCCTGCTTCACTCTTCCACCCCCACGAGCAGGAAGGCAGGGAAGCATTGCCCCCTCACCGTGCTTCCCCCACTTGTGCCTTTTCTCCTTGGCGTGCAGAAGGGGAGCCAGCAGCAGCCAGCTGCGGTTCTGTTTCTACATGTCTGTGGTTGAATGGGAATAATCAGCAAAAGTCAGATGGAATAAACAGCCTCAGACAAACCCAATAGAGCCTGACAGAGTGTCTGCTAATGTCAGATCAGACACCAAAAGCCACCAGCAGAAAAGGTGTGTCTACAATCTTCCCCGAGGCATTAATGGCTCTTCAGGATACAACAATAGCAAAAGAGATTGCTGAAGTTGATGCTAATAATACACCTGCTATCTCGGAAATATTCTTCATACTCATTATCTAGGACAGCTTTAAATGTTATTTTACTAAGACTAACAAATGAAACTTTGAAGGAGCTTCCTCTTTTAGGTGGGAGGATAGATTTAATGCAGTGACATTTGGCAGATAAATGTGTAAGCTGAAGCTCTGCCCAAGCAGAATTGAAAAATAATCTCCAGAACAAAGAGTAAATTTCATTTAGGCCTAAACTAGCTATGAGCAATCTGCAGATAGTATGACCTAATACTTGCCAAAAATGCAATTACTAATTTTGTAGGCAGGACGTTGGACCTGGTTTAGAAAGGTATGCTATAAGCTAAGACATCATACCCATACACGGGAAAAAGGTCCATCACTTAAACTCTCAGCACAGACATACACTACTGCTAATGGCCATAAAGGGTGAATTTTCAAGGACACTCAGCACTAGATTAGCTCTGATTCCTTGGTGCAATTCCTGCTAACTGAATTCTGCTGGAGTAGAAATAGGCCAATGCCAGTCAACACTTAGAAGACTTCAGACACACTCAAAGAGTCATTCTGGCTTTACCCAGTGAAAACTGCCAATGGGACAAATCCTGCAACACAGAAGCCGAGATATTCTGGAAACTACAGCAATTCTATGCAAGGATAGGCTGCCATATATAAATTAAGAAGTGGATTTTTAAGCCTGAAGCAATTGAGGTGTCCTTATAACTAGACAGCTTATGTAGAGTTTGGCTCAGGAGACACCCATCCTCAGAGCTCAGCCATATGGCTGAGTTGTTTCAGATTAACAAATCACTGAATCATAATAGATGAGTCTCTGTTTCAAGCCACAGAAAGTAAGAGGTGCTTTGGCTTAATTTAATCAGTAAAGATGACACACAGAGGCATAATTACTGGAGCTTTTCTAAGGTGTTTTGTCTTAATCTAGTCCATAGTGAAAGGTGGCCCCCACACAATTACTGAAGTTTTTCTGACCCAGAAAGCCTCTTAAGCAGTGTATATTTGGCACATATTTGACAAACATCTTATATGATCCCATCAAAATACCTTTTGAAATAGATCTTAATTCCAAGCGCGTGGGCTGGAGTCCTTACACCACAAGAAAAGTACTTTTTACCACATGGCAATCAGGACTTCACTCAGCCCGTATTGCATTTTGACGTCATTTCATGCATGTATCTGCAGTGAAAAGCATGTCACAATTTAGTCCATTTCTTTCAATAAGACTATCTTTCATAGGTAACTAACTCATATTAGAAAGCCCATATTTCCTGACACTTTGTTGATATTTTTCAGTTAGAGTGTTTAAAATACTTATACAAAGTCCTCGTCTTTATTACAGACTCAGCTGTTGATTGAGAAACCTCCTTTTGCATAGGAAAGTTCTGCTAATTATGACACTGGAAATCTACCACAGAGTTTATCTGAGAGGCTCAAGAATTGGTACAAATTGGTACAGAGTAGCTGGATGTAAATCAACTACAAGTCCTCTGAGTTCTGGCGCAGCTCTTCTGTTAGACTAATTTTCTCAGCTGAATATTGCTCCCAGATCAAAAATCCAGGATTTGGAGCAAGCACAGAAAAAAATATTACTAGCAGAGAGATAATATCTAAATCAATGATGAGTGCCCAGCATACATGACCACCTTATAGTTAAAATATGAAAGAAGGGCTTTTAATAGTTTTACAGTTATGACTAATATTTTCAAGTAATGCCAAATGCGTTACAGATGTTAATGGGAACAACTGCTGACTACAGCATGCTCCAACACAGAACTGAACCAAACAGTTTGGAGAAATCCAGATCAGAAATTTGCAGCCAGACTCCCTGTAAACTTAATCACAAACAGCGAAACACTGTAAATAATACTGAGCCAATCAAAAATCCTACATCCAATTCAAGGTTTCGGGGAATTTGCTAACTTTGCTGCCGGCTTCTTGTGAAGGGCTGAAGCAATGTTCTGCATCTTAAAGCAACACAACTCAGTGAAAGTCCTGTCCTGGAGCCACATACAGAAAAGGGAATCTTGTTAAAGTGCTGGCAGGGTATCGATGTGTTGTAATAGATGTTATGTGCTGCATTAAACTATTTTGCACATCAAACATCAACTCTGTGGAAAAGAAGACACATCACATTTCAGTGTCTGATGAAGATGATGTCTTAAATGCAAGGAGGAAAAAGCTGAACACTGGTTTAAAATTCACCATGTTTTCTTGAGCTAAACTGAAAGACCAACTGGTACTGCTTCAAGAAAGGACATTTTGCCAACTGAGAATAGTAAATGTGACCATTATGATGGAAGGCAGACTGTCACTCCATCAGTATCTATGAAAAAGACATAAGCAGGAGATATTTTCAAGTGTTCTGAGCAGTCTTACTCTATCCTGTTGTGATGGGTTGACCCTGGCTGGACGCCAGGTGCCCACCAAAACCACTCTATCTCTCCCCCTCCTCAGTTGGACAGGGGGGAGGAAATATAACAACAGGCTCGTGGGTCAAGATAAGGGCAGTTTAATAAGTGAAAGCAGAGGTTGCACGTGAAAAGCAGAGAGAAAAACAAATGATATTATTCTCTACTTCCCATCAGCAGGTGATGTCTGGCCACTTCCTGGGAAGCAGGGCTCCAGCACGCGTAGTGGTT
>JANZLQ010000057.1:4511796-4547913 GCA_026212715.1 Elanus axillaris | reverse complement strand
ACACTGGTGTGTTATCAACACCTTTCCAGCTACCAATGCAGAACACAGCACTATGAGGGCTGCTATGGGGAGAATTAGTTCCATCTCAGCCAGACCCAATACACCTGTCTAGGATGTATCTCACCAGTTCCACTTGGTACAAGACTCCAGAGATCAGCAGAGCTTATTGCAAGGAAATTATTTTAAATACAAAGTCCAAACTTTCCATCTTTCATTCTTCAAAACTGACCTCTTAAACTTCATTGTAGCATTGTGTCACATGCATAAATTTTTAAGCAATCTCTTGAGGTAATCGTTTCTAATTATTGAAGTAACTCATGGAGTATATAAGAGAAACATGATAAACCAAAAAGCTAATCCATCTTCCATGTTGAATTCTTCTAGTGCCATTTAGAGGTCTGCTTTCATACCTCTGTAGTTCCTTTCTGATTTTCAGCTTATATAAAAGACTGGAAACATTTTGCCTCAGGTTGAAAGAATTGTAATGCACAGTGAAAGTTCTTGCTTAAAATGGCACATACACATGTCTGATCCAGATTTTGGGGTTTGGAAGGTTTCTTCAGAATTGCTGTTTTAAACTTTCAACAATATATCGTACAGTATGATTTCTATGCATCTTGACTTTGCCACTAATAATATTGATGACAATTTTCATGTGAGCCAGCCCTAATATCAGATGCATTCATGTTTTCCATTACACAAGGCAAATATCAGGCGATAATTGGAAAAACCTAGATAAATGTCTTGCTAGTAAGTCAACAATTATGAATTTTCCAGCCAAGTTCAGGAATGATCAAGAGCATAGCAGGATTCAAAAAGGATTAGAAATGTGTAAGGATAATAACACAATTATGGCAGACCAGAAGAGAAAATAGATAGAAGAGCAGTCATGTATAAACCCACTAATGGTTTTGGCCTGCAGTCCCTCTTAGGCTCAGCGGTTTATTGGTACTCCAAGCATCACTGGGTGGCTCAGGCCATGCAGGACACACTATAGGGCTAAGACTTTGGTCTGGGAAGAACCTCCTATCTGGAATGATTTTTATATAACTATTCATTATATGTGTTTCTTTGGCTTACAACATCTGGTCACCCTCAAAACCAAGGTAGTTGAGGCAGTGCCACACCAGGTCATGGACAAAAATTAGCTGTGTTGAAGGCAACAGCCTGTAACAAGAAGCAACAAATCATCTATTCACCTATGCCTAGGGAAGATGAGATTAGCTATTAGCTTGCCCAGCTAACTGTAATTCTGGGCAAAGGACAAGTTTTCAAGGACAAAAGAAGCTAGATAGGGCTGGGGCAGCCAGCCTCTTCAGGCTTGTTCTGCAAAGTGATCTTACGTTACAGAAACCATTATGTTCAAAACAGAATTTCCCTCTGGGACTGGTGAAATTCTGCTTTGCCAACAGGGCTGAGAAGCTGTAAACTAGGTCTGCAGGGACAAGACAAAATCACAGGTTTGGCCCTAAATTTGTGTGCTGCATGTATCTAAGGAAACTGAAGATAGCATCTGCGCTTGTTAAGCTGAGGGAGGGTTTTCTTTTCTCAGAGAAACTGCAGGATTCATTTATGTGATGTATGAATACACTTACAATAAAGAGAAATACTGCAGTCATCTTCAATGAAGGGGGAGTTCCCTTTTCCCAGTTCTCTTACAGTTCTGGGAGGAGAAAGCCAAGAGTCCTTGCAGAAAAGGAATGTTTTGTTGTTGCCATTGCTTTTTATGGGAACTCTGAGTGATTCAGTGAAATTCTGCTGCTGGATAAAAGCAGTTTAAAAGTCTGAAATGTGAAGTCCTAAAAAACTCCTGTGTGTGACAGTGAAAAGGAGCTGGATAAATGGGTATTTTATCCCATATTCACATAATTAATATTTATGTACATTAAATGGAATAAGAGGAGCTAATGGCATGGGAGAGAATACGGAATTACATAGCAATTTGGAACTCTATAACACTGTATGTTATTATGCTCTAAAGAATATGTGGGCTTTGTTGATCCTGCTGAAGATGACAGGCTTTATTTATCTTAGGAAAAGTACAGTATATCCTGGTAACATATGCTAGGTCATCTTGTTCACTTCACGCTACTCCATTAACATGGCCTCATCCTGTTTGGGGAGGCACAGGAGACAGGAAGGGGCATTTAAGACTGTGTCCTTATTCTCGTTTTTGAAGGCTGCTAGCTGTCATAGAAACACCTGTCTTCTAAAAACAAGAATGAGAATAGCTCTTCATGTGTATACAATTGAGTGCACACCCACGTGTTTAATTTATCTAATGCACATCCTACTGCCATCTCCTCAGTTCAATGTTACAGGCAAACTCAAATCATTCTGCTGGATAACAGAGCCACTATGCTGCCAGTGATCTAATCAGTGTGTGTGTGTACAAATATATGTGTGTGTGTATATATATATATATATATATATATATGCATGTATCAGAGTGAAGAGAACCTTGAATGTAGGACTCTGCCATACAAGATGAGCTGTAAGCAGGTTGCTCTGTGGACTCTCAAACTAGTGGGATACTTTGCAGACATACAAACAACTTTGATTTTCGTGGAAAGAGAGCAAGTAAATGCTAAGAATAGTTTCCACAGTGTGGAAATCCACTCTCCTGTTTCCTTTGGGCACTTCTTGGTGATCCTGTCATACTTGTTTATTTCAATGATATTTTGGTGGCTGCCAATACTGAAAAGATAATGAGATAGATGAGGATCTGGTAGAAGAAGTGGCATAGATGCATTTACATAATTTGCTTTCCTTCTGGAAATATCTATTTCTAAACAAGATGCAAAAAACCTCGCTGGGATTATCATGCGGCCATTTCCATAGTATTATGTACCACACATACACTGTCTTCCCAAACAAACAGTAAGATGCAATATTGCAACTTTAAAGTTATCCTTGATATTCTATTCCTTAGTCAAAATTTTAAACACGTTTTTTTCCCACTGTTTAGTCTCACTGTAGCTTTACACAGCTACAATAATGTCTTAATACCATTTAATAAATATATGAAAGAAATAGGCCTGAGAGCCTCAGGAAGATTTACTTACTATAAAGTCTTGCATTACTATATTGTCACAAGCAATGCCAGCAGACTGTAGTCCATATGAAGTTATCCTGTCTTGGACCCAGAAAGCATAGTCCTCTCCCTCTCTCCCTTGGGCTCCTTGGTGTTATCTCCAGGGGATATTCACCTGTGCTGCTCTTCCCCACCCCCCCATTTTGTTCAGTGCTCTGCCCCCATCCACGTTTATCCTTCTCTTAATCTCCTTCTGGCAAAAGGCCAGATAAGGGAGCATGATGGATACTGTTACTGTGGTCATTGCCATTGCTCACAAGTGACTGCCCATAACTGCATTTGCAGCCTCATGATATATTTACTCTTCCTTTCACAGGCATTTTTGGCCTCTTTCTCCTCAAACCCTGTGTAGTAATAATTGCAGTTTTCATTCAACAGTCCTGTGCTGGTCAGCCAGTTTTACAAACTGATAACTGACTGCAGTTATTCCCTAAATACAACTGCCTCTGATGTGGAAGGCAATAACCTTTAAGAGGACCAGAAGAAAGCCTGCTGCATGAAGCAAGTCCTTGCAGCAAGCAGAGAAAGTATGGCAGGGTTTTAGGTAAGTGGGATATAATTAGCCATGTTGGAATTTGACCAGGATATCAGGGTTAACACCCCTGCTCCTGTGAGAAGTGCCTTGGGAGTTCCTCAGCAGCAGGCAGCCAGGACCTCTTGTTTTCATCACATTCCAGGCACTACATGACAGCTACCCAAATACGCTTTGCCTTGATGAAACAGAAATGCACATATGATACCTAAAATTTGGAACTGAGGCATGGACCTAATCCCAGAATGGATGAATTTAAATTTGTGAAATACTCAGAGTGAAAGAGGACTTCTGTATTTTGGTTCTGGACCTTAGCTATTGGGAAATAGTAACGACAAAGTCAGCCACTGGAAAATCTGTGGAGCCTATAGGTTTCCTGAACCGCTCGATCTGTTTGTAGTTGGCTGACAAGTCTAGAGGTGGGTACTTCTTGTGCATGGCTTTTATGCATCACCTGCACAACTCTGTTTGGAAAGACCTCTGGTCATGGGCATTACACAGCACTCCAGACTGCATGTGGAGATAGAGTTGCAGCACTTACAGTATGCAAGAAAAGTCCCCCAGCCACTTGCCCTGCATGCTTCTTCGAACTACTTATGTTTTTATCTTACATGGACTGCTCTAGCTCTTCCACTATCAGCTGGTTGCCTTCCTGAGGTCTTTTCTAGCCCCAGGTTTTTATTACTTTCCTATGAGTCATGCATACCACAGATCAATGCAGCTCTGCCCCACCCAGGAAGACTGCAGGGCCAAACAGCTGCTGGTAGTGGGAGGAATGAAGCTTCTTTAATTCCTCCAGTAAATCTCTGCTTGCTACCAGCAACTACCAGAGGGTTATGGAAAAGTGGCCAAGAATTGTGCACTGATTAGTACATGGACAGAGAGATTTGTTTTATACCCATGTGTTCTGTAACCCAAAATTATTAAATTGGGTGAACTGTATTCACTAAAGTCCAAATTAGTACATTTGTCAACAGATATTGTCAAACAATTCAAGTATTCCTCCACTTCCTATTTTATACATGTTTTCATATGCTGAGCATGGAAGAGAAACATATCATTTCTCTCCCAAATGTATTCCTTCCTGTGTAATGTGAATGTATTACGTGTAATATTATAAGGCAATACAATTAGACAAATTACTGCACTCTAAAAAATGACATTAAAATTGCCTCTCCATTTTTATTAGCTCTTTTTTACTCAGTCAGATATGTTCTACTTACAAGAAGAATGATGCCTTTCATTCTGACAGGTTTCCCAAATTCTAACAGAGATATGGGTCAAGAGCTGAATGAGGAAAGGATTGACAGAATGATTCGGATCCTTCTTGACACTTTAGCATCTTCAAATTATTGCTTACGTCAGGCATTGGCTATGTCTGACAGTGAAAGGCTGGGAACAAGCACATGACTCAGACAACAATCCATGTGCAGCAATTCAGATAACTTTCTGGTAGCTCTGCTCCCCTCCATGTGCAATGAAAAAGGAACATAACTTGTTTTACCACTGAAGTTAAAGCAGGAAACTAAGACAAAAGTCAGCCAATGAAATAAGTCAGAAATGTTTTATATTCACTTTACATAGCAGAGTGAATGTGAAACTTTTTTTGGTGTTTTGTGCCAAAAATTCTTTGGGAGACTAAGCATAGGCAATACATGCCAAGGCAATTATCTTGCTATATGGTTATTAAAAAACAATACTGCCACAACTACCTGTCTAGAAAGGGCTACGCAGAAGCTGTCTTCTCTCTGGTGGCTTTGGGCAGCAGCAGAAGTCAGGGATCCTACATGGGCTTCTGTGTCACCACAAGCCTGCCATGTCCCCCTCCAGCTGGCAGGAGCCCAGGAGCAAAACTGCAGCTTCCCAGGTCTGCCCAGGCCCCGTGGGAGGATGTGCGTTTGGCAGAAAAAGGAAATTCTCTCCTTTTTAGCTCCATGGCACTTTCTATAAACTGTTGATAGAGCTGAGCAGGTAGGTTTTAGCTTTAAAATCACTACTGACCACAAAGATGAAGAGCAAAAAAAAGATATCTATAAAATTGCACATCCAAGACATGACTCATAACAATCCACAGCCACAGCTCAGTTCCCTTTAGAGATAGCCCCTGACGTGCCTGAGCTAGGCCCCCATTTCTGGGCACAGAGGGGTATGTGTGGCTGCTGCAGGGGCTGGGGGCACTTCATGAAAGCCACAGGAAGGGGACCTCCTGCTCCATCCTCTAACTGTGTGGCATCAGGAGCTGGACCAGTGACTACAGGGAGAGATGCTTGCACTGGAGTTGGAGATAGAGCAATTAAGGAGAAGTAATATTAAATCAAATGGGAACAAATGAGCAGCCAAAATACAGCAGTGCCTGGTGAACTGGAGGAGGCAGTGGTCAGTCCTACGCTGCTGGCTCAGTGTTGCTTTACATTGTGGACGGGCTGTTTGTGCTTCTTCAGGCTCAGTGGCTTTGAACAAGGGGCACAAGAACACAGACTGTTGCTGCCAGGCTTTGCCTGTGGTTGGAGGCAGATGTCCAGGCTGGTTGAAGACACCTGGTGGGTCCAGAGCAGTGGAGCGGTGACGTGTGGGTATGGTGACTGTCACTCACCTGGGGGGTCTGCTGAGCAAACATACAGCCTGGCGACCATCTCCACTGCTGGTGGGGTGCCACAGCTACCCCTCCTAGCACTGGCAAATTCAGCTGTCACACAAGCAGCCAGGGGATGGCAAAGCTCTCCAGCCTGGCTGGGAACCCTCGAAGTAGACCATATAAATGTTGCGGCATAGGGACCATGTTTTCTTTTCTGTTTGCATAGCAACTAGCACATTGCTGGCACTCAATAAATATTAGCTAACATGAACTGTTTTGTGTCTCCCATCAGGGCTCTTTGTGTACGCTTTAATTCCTGCATTCTCGTCTTCTTAGGGGCATTTGACAGGAAGCGAATAGGAGGGCCTGGGCTCAGCACTGGGCAGGAGAGCAGGAGCTCCACAATGCTGGTCCCTGCTTTCTGTTGTGGCCTGAGGCAACTCACTCAGCATGACTCCATATCAACTTCCACTTGTGTAAAGTGGGGATAATACTCACTTTACCCTTCCCATAATCGATCTATTTGCACTGTGCTAGGAAAATCTAAAAACGCTTCTTGAGCATAATGACATTTCTTCCCTGGAAATCCCCAGAATGATACACTTAAAAATGACAGCACATCAGCAAAAAAGTATTGACTTAGTCTGCGCCCCCCTAGATGTGCTATAACAGGAGGTCTCACTGTTGACATCACTATCACAGCTCAGGTAACTGGCATGGCAAGGGCAAATGGGTAAAATACACAGGGTGGGGTTTTTTTAGGTTGTTGAGTAAAGTGGAGTACCTCAGTCCACAGGACTTCTTTTCTCTCCATGAAGAATATTGTGACATGGAATTTTGCTCCCTGATTTTTTTTCTGTAAAACATTTGTTGAAAATTTAAGCAACTAATTTGAAATTGGTGCAAATAAGTGAACTGTATTTTAACAAAGTGTAATTGCATCTACTTACAGATGGTATTCTGAATTTTGGAAAGCTAGTTCTGCTTTAAGGTTTAGTGCTTGGGATTAAAGACAGTACTGTATAACTTAAAAGATTTAAGAATTATACTGTAGGAAGTCATGCTATAGTAAGCTTTAGATCAACAGTTCATATAGCATCATGGGATTCTCAGCCGCCCAAGAGAAAGCGTCCTAATATACTGTAACCTACAACTTTTCCCTTGAAAAGTCTTAGGTCTATGAAGCAATAAACCAGTCTGGACTAAGTTACTGAAGGTCTTTGAAGTACTGGAAGACCCATAAATAAGGTGAGTACTTTGGAAGGGGGGGGCTCATTTTGTGGTGGACATATACAACTATTTCATAGTCAAGTTGATTTGTAGCTGCCTGTAAGTCAGTTTCCTGGGAGCAATAAATCTTTATTCAAGCAAAACTAAAATGTCACCAGTATTTATTTCATGCATTTTTTACCCTATCAGGAAAAAAACAGTCAGCATTCATGTAAACTGGTCTATGCCCAACTTGCAGCTCTGTGCTAAAATTACGGTTCATAGTATGAAATTTTTATAAATCTAGATTGTAAACATTGAGTAACAGATGTACCATTGCATGGCCAAAAAAGAGTGGTAACTGTCACTGGAGAAATAAAACTGAGTTATTGTTTCCAGTTTCAAAAGAACAGCAACAAGTCTAAAAAACTATATGTGATCTTTGTCCTTTTTTCCCCTCAGACACCTGCACTCATCTAATGTTTCACTGAGCCCTGAAAAATAAATGCATAGCTTCAGTCTCCTAATCCATGTGGCTCCAGAGACCACTGTTACATGAGAACTTAAACTGATGATGCTGAGCGTCCTAGGGGCAGCTTAATCTTTTTTAATTCAAATCAACTGAGTCCCATGTGGCGCTAGGATGATACTCTATATGCTGCAATCAGACTGACCTAGACTTCTTGTGCTCTAAATGATTAATGAAACTGCCTCCTAGTTTGTTTCTATGGTGATCCGAAACTTGACACGATGTAGGAATCTGCCATTCACGCTGAATGAATGAGGAGGAGGTAGCCCAGGAACAAAACTCCATCAGTTGTAGAGAGAAGGCTGAATTTTAAGTCATTATTCTCCTTGTACTTGGGTTATTGTCTCTTGAAAATAAGAGTAAGAAAAAAATACCCTGGTTAATATAGCTTTAATTGGGTAGTTTACTAGTCAATTGTTTCAATATTAGCAAAATGAGTTACTCTGAAAACAGCTTTCTATGTTTTCTTTTCATGGGCAATGTGGGATAATGCCATAGCAGTAGTTACAGAGGGTTTGCAGCTCCCTATAAAGAAGTCAATTCAACTGTGAAAGCTCTGCAATGCCTTTAAATACTGTAAATAATGCTCTAAGAAAAAAAACCCAAAACAACCCTTAGGAAAAAAAATCTATGTTCAGGTTTTATTGAGTCCATGAAAAAGATTTTAGGATTCTTGTATCTTTGCATTTTGATACTGTCATTTCAAATAAGGAGTGATTTAATTCACTACAGTGTTTCAAGGCTTTCAGAGCCAATAAATGCCTTTTACTTCTATTTCCAGAGGGAGCATATTACCAAACTTCTAAATATTTTAGACAGTTTCTGAACCACTGATGAGTATCTACAGTCATACTTAGGTCTATCTGTAGTGTTAAGGTAAAAAACACTTGAGAGACCAATAGTAAATTAGCTTAGCTACCCCACCAGCCACAACACCGTGAAGCCCAGCTCAAAACAGCTGCTTGAATTTTTACTCAGTGTCTAGACCCAGTGCTGCAGCCGATGCTGGATGCCAAAAGACTGCTTCTAAACTGTAGGCAGCGCAAGGTTTAGCTGGTTACTAGAGTTGACTTGGTTGTGCTACTGCTGTAGCTAGACTGCCTTTAGAGCAAGCCTCATCTTTGCTCCTTCCTGTTCCCAGGAAAACATGATTGAGCCTTTGTAGAGTCAAACCTCAGTGACCATCTAAAGATGTGTAAAAGCAATTATACACCAGGGTTTTCAAAGATGGTAAGAGCAGTGGAGCCCTATAGGCTTTAGGATAGTTTGCTGGTGCTCTTCCTGCCTCCATCACTTAACATTGCCTTTATTGCCTCCCTTCCAAACTCCTGACCACTGAGCACACCATGTTTTTCTGTCCTTTCACCAAAGCTTGCCTCTCCACCAGCACATGGAGAGATGCTGCTGCTTTTTTCCTTTCCAAGTTTGTCTAAAGGGAACAGTCTTGTGCTGCATATTTGGCTCTGGTGAGGCTATGCCTGTACTGATCTCACTGCATCTCTCAACAGCTTTTCAGGAGGGCACAGCACACCCGAATCATCTCATCACTTCATCTGGAATCAATCACTGTAGGTCCACTGATGTCAAGAAAACTATGCTCATTTGCATGTGACCTGGTCCTATCTCTCTGTGATCTTCAGACCAACAGTGCTCCCATTGGGATTCACGATCTCAGAGCTCTGAGTCTAAACCCACTTTCTAACGTATTTAACCAGTGTGCCATTTTTCTTTCCTATCATAAACCACATTGTGGCTACTGACCTAAATTCATAACAACTCAAATTCTTTTGATATGGATCTGGGGCATTTTTCTTAATATTGCACCCTGCATTCAGATAATTTTAAGAAACTAGACTTAGCAGATAATATAACTGATATTATATTGCTTAGTAAATCAGTTAACTTTGCAGATGTAAAATACTTTGTGTCTAGGATTTTGAAAGGAATCTGAAGTACTTAGTATTTTCAAATGTGACTCGATAGACATTGTCCCCTGTATTTCTTCAACTCTCTTTGAAAATCCTAGTTTATGTTATTGCCAAATGAAGATATTATGGGACAATGGTTTGCATTTTTCCCAAGCCTTGATTCCTGGGTTCACACAATACTGTAAACACTTCAACTTCCATTTTATAAGAAAAGGCAGAGAGAAACAGAAATCCTTTAGGATTTCCTAAACAACAAAATCTAATATGCTGTACTCAGATTCCATTTTTAAGGCAATCCCTTATTTGAGGGAAGAGTTTGAACTAGCTTTGAATACCTTTGATTAGCAATACCAACTCTGTAAGTACAGGTCTCACTGAGGTTCTCAGAAGGATTATAGGAAAATTAAGTAATTTTCCCTGAAAAAAAAAAAGTTTTGTGTGTTTTTACATAAGAACCAGGGAGAAAAGGAGTTCAAACAGAATAAAAACGTCTCACTGGCTATACAGCTCTCCCTGGAGGTGTGTGAGACCAAACTGTGATGCCTGTTTGGGAGAAGGGTCCCTTTCTGGGTTGCCACATCCGAGGCCTGTAGGTTTGGTTTATTTTGTTGGAGCTGATTCACCTTTATAGAAGGAATTAAGTATTTATCAGGCCAGTGGGAGAGGGACAATAACAGGCTTCTTTTCAGGGCACTCACTTGGTGTGCAGGAGACCCAAGTTCAAGTCATTACTTCAAACCATTAGGGCCAAATTGCTGCAATCCACACCTGCAGATCAGCCCTTTTCAGGTGAGGGTACAGTGACCAGAGTGACCGCAGCCCCCCTCTCTTTTGTGGATAAAGCCACCCAGGAAATAGGTGAGAGGCTGGGCAACGTTGAGACCTATTATTTCAGCTCATCTCATTTTTGGAGGTGAACCTGCATGACAGACCGTAGCATCCCTCTACAACCTCCACTTCCAGGGAGTGTGGACAAAGCACAATCCTAATTTCTGTGTGTATACGTCTCTTTCAAGCAATGAAATTAAACATGAGCCTTTAGGGCAAAAATGAAAAACATGTTTATATGGGCAAGCGGCAGTCACCTTGCCAAGGATCCTGCCAGGGCAACCAGGTGGATTTCACGCCACCTGTCAAAAGCCACACAGACACAAACATTTCATTCTCTGAACTCAAGAGCCAGGCTTGTTTTGGAAGAAAACTGCGCATTGATCAATGTGTCCGTGGGACTATTCTTCTTACATGTGATGCATTCTTGGGAAGCAAAAGCTTTCCAGCCTCTCAGGCAGGAGGATGCTCTCTCTCCTGAGTAATGCTTCACAACACAGTGAGAGCCATGATCTCCCTGCTACCATTTAAAGGCTTTTCTAGGAGTCTTATAGCAGTACCTGTGGTTGAAGAAAATTATGTTCTGTGACCCACTTAGGAACAGAAAAAATACCTTTTTCCAATTCAGGGAGAGAATGCCAGAATGCAGGCATGAAGAATGAGGTCCAAACAGAGCTACAGCGATGATGCCAATAACCCTATGAGACTTCATGAAGGAGATTGCTCTTGACACGTCTTAAATAACCAGTACTACCACAGTCCTTGCATTCATGTTTTTTGCATTGGCACAGCTCATGGCCTTTATTAGGGCTCTGGGACACTAGTGGAACAAAAGTAGAAATAAATATTTTTTTAACGATTATTGTTACAATGGCTCCAGTAATATTTGTCTTGGGACTAGGACAGTTTCTAGTGCTTCTTCCTATATCTTCTGGAGACTACGTATGTGGAAAAGAAGGGTTAATCTTCATTTCTGGAAGAGGGACATGACAAATGATGAGACACCAGTTTGAAATCACTCGCAACTGGAATATACTTAAAATACTGTAAATCTTCCAAGAAACCAGTAATCATGTATGAGTACAGAAGCTGACAGTTTGGTTAGGAAGAGACATTTGCATGCCTCTTTTTTGTACAGTGCTCAGCACCCTGGTTGCAGCTCCTACCTGTTCCTGTTGGCAGCTGAGGGACAGCCCATGCTAGCAAATGGACTTACGGTACGTGGATTTGACTAGTTATTTGAATATGAATCAACAATAAAACACTGTGGCAAAACAAGGCAAATGCTCTGCATTGAGTCACATTAATAAGAATGTCACGCATAAAAGAAATGAAGTAATTATTCTGCTCTACTTCACTCGATAAGCCTCAGTTGGAGCATGACATGCTGTTGTGAACACCACATTAAAAAAAGAAATACATACTAATTGAAGAACTCAGAAAAGAACAACAAAAATGAGAAATGATTTGGAAAATAACCCTTATGTGTATGATTGTTCATAAATACATGAAGTGTTATTAAAAAGGAGCAATTATTCTTATGATCTTAATTCTATACTAATATAGTGATTGAATACAGAAGAAATTGAAGTGGGCAATGCCAGGGACAACATAGGTTACAGGCTGAAGTGCAGTATAGAAACAATACTTTCAGAGCAAGAGGCCAGAGAACTTGTGGAAACAATCCAGTCTAGCCTGGACAGTAAAACTGGCTGGAGGATAATTGATGTCATTCCCCAAATGTTTCTGAGGTTTCCAAATTCAGCTTCATGTCAAATCAGAAAATGTCTACATCCTCTGTAAAGGAAAGTGCTAAGAAAGTGGAATATTAACTAAAATTTTTCAGTTTGACATAATGTATTTAAAATGTAATTCTTTTCTATTCATGCTGTAAATAAAATGAAAAGTGGTTTGGAAAGAGAAAGTCAAAGCACTTTATCATAAAGGTGACAAAATGGAGTATATCAACAATATCTTCAAACTTGAAAAGAAGATTTAAAAAGAAATCAAAAGCATGATATTGTAAAATAATTTTAACTTTCAGTAGAACTTTATTTCTGAATTAAGTGTATGATTTACTTAATTTAATTTAATTTAATTTAATTTAATTTTATTTTTTAAGCCAGCTTTGTGATGCACATGTTCACCAGGGAAGATATAGGAAAGGTGCCTCCCGTTTTGAGACTTGTAAAGTTATAGTACAGCAAGGGAAACAAAGGAAGGTTTCCAAGGGTTGCTTTTGAAATTAGTAGGTACTTTTGGAGAAGGTACCATTTACTTCTTTCAGTTTTTAACAATTTCTAGTGCATGTAAAATACCTGAGAAAGCATGCAGATTTAAAATTTGTGCAGTGCTATTGATGAAATGAGTAATTTTACATATGACAGTGTTAGTTTTCAGCAGCAAAACTTCCTGATTTAAAATCTCATTATGGCTTTTTAAATTTGTATAGAAAAAACTCCTGATTTTTAGAACTATCCACTCTAAACTACTAGAACAAACAATGAAAGGGACAACATAGCTGTATAATACATATACTGGGTGTTGCTTTTTGCCCCTCACATTTACGCTGCCTCTTCTTGTTTTCAGATTGCTGCATTAGCAAATTGCCTGTCGGTTCTCCAAGCGTGGCACTCAGCCTTTGCAGCCCTGGGGATATCAGTAACGCAAAGATTGCCCTTGCACATTGCAATGACCTGCACCCTACAGCTCTGTCACATAAAAATGTACTGCTTCACGATTGTCACTTTTCACAGCTCCATCTCAATATCTCTTTTCAGGTTTCCTGCTGACTGACAATGTCAGTTACGACATTTCACACAATTTTTCTTCTCTATGTGTGAAATTACATATCCAAGAACTGTGAAAAGAGAAGCAGCAGGTTCCCAGTGCTGTCTGTCTGTGAGGAAGGAGAGTTCACCACCACCTAAGAAAGCAGGGCAGGGCAATTGCTCCAGGGAAAAAAAAAAAGTCTATGAATATTTGTTCAGATTTTTAAACACATCTGCTATGATTCTCTTCAAATCATTTGTTCTCAGACAAGAAAGTTCACAGAAACTACTTATGTTAAGAAAATTTTAAAAGATATTACCAGAGATTAATTCCTGAACTCTTAATTTGAAGGATTTTTACCAGAAAGATGATTTTAAGAATAATGCTTATCCAGTCGATTTCAAATTTTGATTACTGCTTACTGACAACCTACAGACTAAACATTATTTGCCTGATAATTTTACAGGAGTACTTAAGAAAATATGGCAGGTTTATAAACAACTCACAAAACAAAAAGGAGAAATGTATTTGCAGACGACTATTTTCTTATTTCTTCTGCTCAGGAAGAGTAAAGCGGGATACATGCTACAACCTCAGGTCCATGGCTTTTTTTTCTAAATGTCATTGACTTAAGAAAAAGACAATAATTTATTCACCAAAATGCAACCAACGCATTTTCAGTAAGTTCAGTGGACACTTTGCACGGTTATTTCTCCTGACGTGCCAGAGAGGTCAGGTGAGTGCACAGAGCACCATGAAGGTACATGGAATCCCTTGTCATGTCCTACACCTTTCTATTTTCTTTTTTTCCTTTGCTCTCAAACAGGAAAGACATCAAGGAAATGAGGAATCAGCTGGTGCTGCTCTGAATAGGCAAAAGTGAGGTCCATGAGGTTATGCCCTTTGTGTCAAAGCACCAGCACAGCTCACAGCAATGGAGCTATGTAGGCATATGTAGGTTGAGACATGCAGTCCAGGCATACATTGTCTCTCACACTTCCCCTTTACAAAGAAAACCCCAACCAAACTAACAAAGAAAAGGAAAATCAACATAAGCAAATCCAATTTACAGTTAAGCAGAGAGGTGAAGCAAGCAGTCACTCAAAATCCTTTCTGCTTGTAAAGTAACAATTAAATGCCCACTCATGAGGCCATTCTCATGGCATCTACCTCAAATGCTTACACAGAAATAGCCATGGCAAGAAGGCATTTTGTATATTATTTTTCTCCTGTTAAGGTAACTGAACAACTGGGAAACAAGGACAAGAGGCAGATTCTTACTGGCGGCAAGCACTTGTTCTGGGGCTGTTTGTCTGAATACCTGAAGAAAGAAAACATTTGCCCACAAAGGAGTACAGCAGGAAGGGGAATACCTGTGCCCCGTTGAAACCCCATCCATGCTGTATCAAGCAAATGAGACCATTGAGAAAAGCTAGTGTCACATGGTGAATTTTTTTCTCATACCTTAAATAATTTTACAATAATTAATTCCTGTTAATGCACATTTCAATTTGTAAATATTTAAAAATTGTGTTTCTGGCTAGTGTTTGTTCTTTTCTTGGCCCATTTCCTTAGCATTCCCTGTCTGGTTGTCACAACTAGTTACTAAAACCAATGTTTACATGGCTAAATTATGCTTCAGGCAGTTTTTAATTACAAAAAATTGGATATGTAACTTATAGCTTCCCCAAGATACCAGTATAACTGTATGTTACCAGGACTTATGCACCAGATTAAAATAGGTCTTCCTGTCCTTGGAAGTGATCTGCAGGCTATATTTTTACATGGATAAACTGTTCTTGTACAGTTTCTCCAGTCCATGAACATGAGCAGTCTCTCCTTTAATATGAGACACAAACGATGATGATTCTATCAGATCACCAGCAAATGTATTGTGGTTATGGATTTAACAAATCAAGTGCTTTGTAATGGTTTATGTCCATGTCTTAGAAAGTGGTCAAGAGGGGTTTTATTTTCATTAGCTATTTTTCACATGCTAACAAACACACTCAGCAAAGGTTTCATATCATACTGTGTTTTTTTTTACTCCCTGCAGGCAACTGAGGAGTAAAGCAGAACTGCAGGATGATGGCTCCCCTTCCTGAACGTACATAAGGTGAACAAGAATTGTGTAAGTTATTGCCCTGATGACCTTGAGTGTTCAAATGCCATAGGCAGCACTTGAGTATCTCTAGAAACAAAGAGATATTTTAAACTCCAGGAGCCCATTCAGGTTACAGACCACCTGGCACACTGTGGTGGTAGATTTTCATGATGGGTCCCAAGATTTGGACTTCAAACCCAGTTTAGCCAGGGCTTGTATCTAAAAGTCAGTCCAAGAAGGAAAGGTGTATGTCAGTCCTATTTTCTGGCACATTCTGGTCACTGATGTATTTTCCTTTCACCCATTGAAAATGATGAGACAACTGTAAATTTTAATTTTGTATCTATTCACCTTTACACATGACTGTCCAGCATTGAAAGGCCATTCCATATAACCACTAATGTTTCATCTTTTAAATGTGAGCTTTTACTTGCAGACTACCTTGCTTCTGTGCTGTGTAGGATCAAACTACTTGGCAGGCAGCAAATTTGATTTGCATTAGGGAGGGATATTAGGCATATAGGATTTCACAGTTCATTTTATATCCTAATCATCAGAAGCCTTTATTTGGAGTCTGAACCAGAGGGATTTGCTGCTCGCAAAATCAGTGTATCCAATATCACAATATTTCAAAAAGTCCATTTTATTTCATGTCTCCAAAGTTAGCTAATGAAAGGTGCACCCTTTGGTCACAATACTCTCTGGACCCTCTTTAGTTTCATTAAGAGTGAATTAATGTAATGTTAGATGCTGACATTTAAGGGTCACTGCACTCCTATACATTGCAATAGAATGGATACCCATTAAAAATATTATAAGACTAATCCTGCAAAGGGTGAATCAGAAGCTGAAGATTCTCAGCTCTCCTTAGGGGCTACAGATTTCTACACAGATCTCTAATGACCCAGCTCTGCTCTTCTGATGCTCAGGCTTTCCATGCCATTGTGACTGCTCCTTGTTCCCAGCTCACTGGGAGCTTCACAGGGAGCAATACCCTGCCTTCAGGGAGGTGCCTGAACCCATATTAATTTCCACTGAAGAAAAGAAGATTATTGTCAGAAAAAAGCCTGTTGCTCAAATGAGGTGAGGGAATGTCCTCTCTTTCCCTCGTTGAGGGAGTTCAGAAGGGAGGTGGTTTGCAAACTGAGAGACAGAACTGTTGGCATTTTCCCTCATGGTTACAAAAAGCCAGGAAAAAGATGAGCAAAGAGTTACTTGGATGAGATTAGTCTGTCATGGTAACAATGTTTATTTTACTGACCTAAATCTTGATTCTCCCACCTCTTCTGTCTACAGCTGCAGGCCATTATTATTTGCATCTCTTTCTTCATTAATATTATTCCAAAGTAAAATAGCTTTAATGTTGCTAAATTTTGCAACTGAGTGGGTCTAAGCCAGAGATGCTGTGCCACTGGCAGACCACAGTTTGGTCTTCTGGTGCGACCCACACAACTCTTGGCTCAGCAAAGGCTTTAACTGCTGCACCCCCACACTGGGCTCGAGGTGCCACAGATCTTAAGCTGATGCAGAGGATGACAATTATATGGTCCCAAGCCTGTTTTTCTGCCCACATTAGTGGGTGTCTCCACTGTGGCTGCTGAAGTCATCCAGTTGTCAAAGTCCTTGAATGTCCCATTCAACTTGGATGTGTAAAAGTTGCTGGAAAGTATGCTCTATTTTTGTAAAGAAAATGCAAAAGCTTCAGTCATATGTCTGTGCTGGTGCTCTGCTCATGTGTTACCCAGTGTGAACTTGGCATTTCAGGGTTCTCAGGCTGTCTTCTGACTGTTGCCACTGGCTTCCTGAGGAACAAAAACTCCTTTATCGTTCAGATCTCCCCACCTGGACCCATGAAACTGAACCTTTTGAGTCCAATGATTAGTTTCCTCCTAAAGCATGCACCAAAGCAGCAAGGAGGATCTGAGCATTGGATGCCAACCTGAGAGTCAGCATGGACCTGCAGTAAAGTCACAGCCAAGTTGCTTTACTATTCAGTTTTCCTATCTGTGCTGGTTTCCTTCTGGATTCTGAACACTGTGTCTGAAGAAATTAGTGCAGGCATCAAATCTAAGTATAATTTTTAATAAAATCCTAACTCAGAAGGAAACCACTAAGATTTAACTAATATCCATACTTTGGCACATACCTATGGAAAATTATTAGCATTTTAATTATAATAAGCCAGATTTGAGTTTTAAAATGACAAAATAATAAAATTTGATTATGATGACTCATTCAGTTGTTAAATTACAACCCAGTTGTGATTAATTTTAACCATGCATGTGTCTTGATGTAGCCATTTAATAGGACAGGATAGTGTTAATACCAAATAATAAATACATTTAAAACTGCAAGCTACAGAAATTTTTATGTTTTAATATCATGGTTAGTTCCAGAGAATGTACTGTTATAGCAAACATTTCTCTACTTATTATGTATGAATTTTTGATACTTTTCAGATAGTTCCCTTTACCTTTGGCACAGTTTAAGTCTCTAAACTTCTCTAGACATTTTGGTGTACAAGTATAGGCTGATCAAGAGAAATGAGTCCATAAATCCAAAATCAGCCCATCTAGCAGTTCCCAAATGATGCCTATGCTGGAAGCCACAGTTCTTTAGGGCTTCTTGGTATCTGCAGTACTACTGATAAACTTCAATTTTTAAGAGAAATATCTGCACAGCCTGCTTCAAGGCAGGATAACCATTTCAGCCCAAGAGACAGAAGTTACTACTAATAATCCATACTACTAATAATGTCCAACCATAAGCTCACAGTTCTAAACCACTGGTTATATAAGGGTACAGTAAAGGATGTCAGACTCTTGGTCTTCATCAACAACTTTTCCTTTCCACTTTCAATCCAGCCCCCTCAAGGATTTAAGTTGACGTAAGGCCTGTCCAAGCAGTGTGTCACCCAGTATTTTCTGCCTCTGAGATTGCACCAGCAGAATAATCTGAGGAGAACTGATACTGCATGTTAATTTAGACAGAAAGCCAAAAAGCTCCATGACCAACCTGGAGGACTCTGCCTATACCAAGCCAGAAACAGGCCTGTGTCCTGCTGTATCACACTGACCTATTTTATGTCTGAAAGTTGTCAGGGGTTTAAAATTATTGTTAACAGAGTGAAAAATAATAGCCCAGTGACTATCCTTAAATCTAGAGGAAAGTACTAGAGAACTGTGCAAAATACAAGCCATCGAGACACATAAATCAGGTTCAATACTTAATTACCACAGCTTGTGTCCGGCTAATTTCCCAGGCTTCAGCCAGTACTTGTAATGAGTTAGTGACAACTGGCAGAGGAAGCACACATCGGTGCAGTCCTACCAAGGATGTTAAGTATGTGCTCACTTTTCAGAAATCACTGTGATTTTGGGACAAGTACTCACACTGGGAGTTCAGTCCATGCCTCCTTGCTCTGCTGGTCAAAAGAAAGTAAATGCCATTCTTCTACCACTGTAACCATATGGAGATGGTAGCACTCACCTCTTCAGAGGAACTGCCCTTTCCCTCCTTCTTCCTCATCCCTGTCCCTCAATAATTCTTATGCTACAAGGAACATTTCCACAGGACTTTGCAGGGTAGCAGTAGCAAAGTTTATAGATTGAAAGATCAAAGGCTGTTATGGAGAACCTTTGGATCAACCAGGCTGACTTTTCACAGCCCCTGAGCACCAAACTTCAAGGCTTGGTTTCCAAGCCCTTTTGCAAACAGGATACAGGTGAGTTTGCACAGAGCTGGTATCCTCACAGTTCAAGCATATATTCAAGCAGAGAAAACATTCATCCTTTTTGTTGCAGATGTTGAATTGGATATGCCATGTTCTTTCAACTGCTTGATTGCTATTTGGCAGTAGTTTCTGAGCAATTTGCAAATTTAATAGTTGTGTGTATCAAATAAAATGCCTGCAGTAAAGCAGACTCCAAGAATATGCATACTGTCTGCTTAGGTCTAAAATTAATAACTGCTGTTAGGACAAATAAGTAAAAGAAGTAATATGTCATCACTGTGCTTCTATTTAGACTAATTTGTGTGATGTCTGCTCTACATCATGCAATACAAACATTCTTCCACCCCTCCTCATCCTGATATTACCATCATAACTTTGGGATGAAAATGGTATAAAAGAAAAAAACAACACACTATTCTTTTGATTTTGATTAAAATGTTTTTCAGGAAAAAGTCAATCTATTTAAGTTAGTAAAGAAACACTGTTCTTTACTTCAAGCACTTCACAGGCTCTCCTCTGAAGTCCTGGAGATTTGAGAATGGTTTGGATTAATTCATAGGTAGAATTCAGTCGGGTGCAGAAACTACTCACTTATGGTGAAACATACTGCGTGTTGTACACCCATCCCTCCATCCATCCATCCGTTCGTCTGTCCATTCATTGAAGCTGAAAGTCCCAATGCAGGACTAGAGAGTTAGACAACAGTAACCAGACAACTTGAAACCAAAGCCCTTGGGCTTTCCTCTGCTTTCAGAGACTCATAAAACTAAGTGTTGTTAATTCAACCATCATTTATTTTAGTGAAATCAAGTGAGAGGGGAGGTGACAACCCATACCATAGGGAAAGGATGTTTGCCACTGCAGCAGCCTTGTGAATGAGCAGGAAATGCACAAAGAAAAGCCTTATATATCACGCAGGACTCTCCTTATGGCTTCAGAGAGCCTTACTGTGCACCATTTCCTCAGAAAGCCCTTCAGAAACACTTCAGGCACCCTTATAGGATAAATATTCAGCTAGGTCTGTAGCAGAAGACTAAAGTTTTAGTTACCATAAATGACTGCTTCCTGCAGCAACTAGCAGGCTAATCCTTGGGGGGAGAAGCAATTTTTTTATTTAGGCCTAAACAATACATGGAGTCTGCTTCAAAATGAAGGATCACTATTTCAGAATGACCATAATGCACTTGAAATCAACATTCCTACAGGAGTGAAGAGCCAAAATTGTAATTTCAGAAAGAGGAAGTACATAAAAATGAGAAATCTTGTTAAAATGGAATTTAAAAGGAGCAACCAAAAGAATAAAAATCTGCAGATCTCATGTTTATACACAGTATTAAAGTCTCAGAGTAATTGTACATCATGTATCCAAAAAACCCCTCAGAAATGGAACCTTAAAGGACCACACAAAAAAAGGCAGCATGGCTGTATAATACAGTAAGGGCAGCTAATTGGGGTAAAAAGAAATGCTTCAAACAGTGGAGCTCACGTGGAGCAATGAGGAAAATAGAAAAGAACATAAACTTCAGCAACTCCAGTGGTAACTCATAATAAATTTGGCCAAAAAGATTGTAAGGAACAACACACTAAAGGCATAAAAAAGTAGTAATAAAATATTTTTTTTCAAATATGTTAGTGTTAGATACAGAAATTCTGCCAGAGACTTTGTAGGGTTGATAGATGATTGTGGTGTAATAGCAGTGCTTATGAAAGACAAATACAAAGTAATGTGCATGGGGCGAGGTACCCTAATTGCACACACTCAGTTATGAGCTCTAGATTAGCTATTACCACTCAAAAAGAGATCTGGCAGTCCTTGTGGGTAGTTCAATGAAAATGTCAGCTCAGTGGTTAGCAGCTGTAGAGAAACAAGTAGAATGTTAGAAATTATTGAGACAGGAATAGAAAACAAAGTAGAAAATGCTGTATACAAATTTGTAAAAAAGCCTAAACCTTGAATCCTGAATAGTATGTGTTGCAGGGGTGGGGGGGAGCTGTATGTGTAAGCATTCTATTCAAGGTCATTCTTACCACCCTGGAAAGACAAGAACTTGGATACCAGAAATGTTCCCACTATATTTAAAAAAAAAAAAAGGCACAACAAACTGTTAACCTGTGGAACTTGTTGCCACAGGATGCTGAAAAACTGAAAGTGGGAGTGCATCTCAGTGATATAAGCTAGTTTTTGCTTGTTTAAAAATAGCTTTTGTAGTTTGTGCAATGAAGTCTATTAATGCTGATGCCAGGAAAAAGCAACCTCTTGCAAATTTTTTTCCCACCTTGATATGATCATATATTTAGGCATCTTGCTATCTAGGAAAATGTATTGTCTGTTATTAAGGACTGAAACTCTTCAATGATGCCTGGGTAGAGTCAGGTGCTTATCACCAGGTTTCACAAAAGCTACCACCTTCAGTAGGAAACAGCCTGGTGGCCAGCTGAAACCCCTGCCAAGGACGTGTGGGATACAGGCTTACGTGTCAGGTGAGGCTGCTCAGTCCTGAAATTCCCCTGGTGGGACATGACCATAATGGCCCTTACTCCCTGAAAGTGGCTGGATGAAGGGGTAGCAACAGAGCCTCTATTTCCTTCCCACAAGGAAGTTTAAGCAATTTTCTGAAGTACAGGAGATATAGATTATTACCCCTCTGCCTAAAATGATTCTCACTCCCAGTAGACAGCCCTTGGTGTGATCTGTAAGGTATCTATAAGTAGGATAGTGTCATTTCTTCTGGAGAAGGCTGCTCCAATTTGTTTAAAATATTAAATATCAATGACTGAGAAAGAAAGAGGACATGACTCTATAGTCTGGTGTCTGAGTCGTTCCTTAAGGAAGGTGAGGAGACCTGGACCACAGCTGCTGCTTTAGTTAGGATACCCTTCCCACATTGAAAAGCATCCTATCCAGTAGGTGGCAGCTACCTTTTCACTGTCTCTGTGTATGGATTAATTAATGTTTATGATGGCAAAGTGAAAAAGTTAGTGGAAGGAGACCTTGGATCCAAGAATGCCTTCTTGCTCTCTGCAACTCATGGGTTCAAAGCACCTGAGAAAGGGCTTGAATTCTCAATCTGCTATTTCATCAGTGAAATGATTATATAGCTCAGTATGAATACATTCAGATGCCTATTTGAAAGCATCCTTCAGGTGAGAATAGTGACCTACTGTAAATACTGATGATGCTTAGGGGTGAGATGGGTGTCAGACTGCTTAGTGCCATCATGACTTGCATCATTCTGGGTTAGGCTTTCTGTGTTAGGGGAATTTTCATTCTGGAAATATAGCCATCTGCAGATTCATGGGTGTTGAGAACTTATGTACCAACAGTGGCAAGAAGATCCACAAGTTGTTTCGTGGATTTATTACCTACCTAACTGCTGCCACCAGTTTCAGTGAATATATTCCCTACGGGACCATTACCTTTCTGCAAATAAAACTGGCAAGACTCAGCTTTTAGGGCACTCATTGTAAAGTTGACTGTTTTCCTGATGACTTTCTTCTGAGCTCATGCATCTTGAATAGCTTAGTCTGTATTTGGATTTTCTTTTTTTTTTAGGTTTTTGACAGTATCAAAAACAAACTAGAGAAGAATTAACCTACTGGTGTGTGACAGATCTTTTGGAAACTAGTCTAAGACTGGAAGGAATGCTTGTTATACTGGAAAATCCCACATACCTCTTCAACTTCTCTTCCAAGTGCAGAAGAAACTCCCCTAACCTTACTTCTCTACTAAACACATAATAAAACATCAAAAAAGTTTTTTTTACACAAATCTGTGCAAACATCTTCCTAGGGAGAGAAAGAGGGCAAGAACCACACGTGATACATTGCTTTAATGTGCTACTGGATAGCAATCTGATCCTGCTAATGAAGGGTGTGGCACAAGAGCCAGAACAAACCAGAAGAGAAGATACCAGCTTTTACATTAACTTTTTTTGCCTTTGAAGAAAGACGAAAAGCAAGTCAGAAAGTTCAGATGAAGAGGTCCTTTTTTTGTCCCATGCCTTTGATTTCCTTTTGAAAGCAAGTTTACTTTGCTTCCAAGAACTGACCTTTGGGACAATTTTTTGTTGCAAGTTGTAGTTTCTCTTCATCATTTTTCTTGTCCATGGATCGGCCAACAATATTACCACCTTTGAAATACTGAAATCTTTGGCACAAGGAGGTGGTTGTTGTATAAATCTACTATAATAGGTCAGAATCTCAGCTGGTGTGAATCACTGTAGCTCCATCAGAGTGTTGCCAATTTACACCAGCAAAGAATATGAGTGTGTTGCTCTAACTGCCAGAATTCATACTTACTTCAGTAGAAATGCAAGTTCCCAAATAAAATCCTTCAGTTGGTTTCTGCTGGACAAGCAGAAGCCCTGTTACTCTGTTCCAATATCTAATTGCCATCTGGAACCAGTAGCAACCACATGAGAATGTTAAACTGCAATATTGAGAAGGCTGCCTCTGCTTTGGTTTGATTCACTGCTGCTACCCTACATCTGTATAACTTCAAAGGGTTGAGTGGGCTCCTCCATGCCGAATTCAGTGCCCTGTTCTTGCCTAATCACTTTCTTTACAACCACAGTTCTTTCTCCTTCTCCTAAGCACTTTCTTCCTGTGTTGTGAGGGAAGAATGGGCTGTAAAGAGAAAAAGGAACATTCTGTCTCCTCTGCGAGACTAGCATTTCCACCCTCCACTTACTTACAAACCCCATATAAAAGCTGTCTGCATCACATTTCCTATGCACATCTCACTGGTTTCTATTTTGCCAGTCATCCTCAGTCTAAGATGTTTTCATCCTTCCTGTGAACTATCACTTTCCTGAATTCACCTTTAAATTCTTCCCCTTTAGCTTCTGACTGATCCCACATATTGCTTTGTGATAAATACAAGCATGCTAGCAAACTTTAAAGTCAGAAATGAACATTTGTATGACTTAGCTTTGCCTCCTGAATAGGACAGGCCAGAATATTTGTCCCAGTCATCATTTTGTCAGTTCAATCAAAAGTTATTGTGCATATGCATGCCTGAGGAAGATACCTAGACTTTGAAGATTCAAAAGTAGAATTCACTTTAGGTAAACTGTTCAAGTTTTTTTAATAAACAAGAATGACACATGGCATCTTTTTCAAAAAGGAAGATATTTAACTTTATGGAGTGACATAGTGTGAGTGGCATGAGCCCTGATGCAAACACATTCTCTAAATCTGCCTACTGGTGCTCACCCCATGATCTATCATTTCCTTAGCATGATGTGTGCATTTCCCAAACACACGGGAGCCACAGTATCTGCAATGTCTGCACAAAAGTTTAGCATGTCCCATAAGCAGGTGTGGTTATTGTATCAGGCAGCAGAGGATATCCTAAATCCTCTTGAATTTGTGAGAAAGAACTTCTCAGGACTGATGCAAAAAGTAAATGCAACAAATGGATATTACTGTGAAATGTCTGTACTATCAGTCCCCAGGTACCATGCAGTGCTAAGTGTTTTTAAAAGTTGCACGTGAAAATAAGAAATAAAGATTCTGGAAGCCATAAAAGCAAAACACGGTTCCAGAAAAGATGTCTTCACAGACAACAGAGAACAGGTAATGATTTAAGGACTCTGTGCATGGGTTGTCAGCACCCTCCACAAAATCTCAGAAAGGTGAGAAGGAATATTCCACTGAGTGAAAAGGGGAGCAAATTATTGAAATGGCTTGAGTACCATACGCAATGCCATTTTGGATGCTAACAGCTCTAGTGTCTCTTTATTAGTTAACCAAGTAGTGCATTTTGTAAGATATTCTTCATCCACAGCTTACCTGCTGCTTGGTCATGTCAGCATTTGACATTATTAGAACTGCTCTGATGCATTTTGTATCCTTTTTTATCATTCACATGGAGGAGATTACCTTCGCTTTGTTGCAGAATGAGGATGAAACTGGAGACTGACAGCATTGTGCTGCAGTGGACATGAGATTATTATTTCTTTACAATTGCACAGGCTGCATCCTGCAAGTACTAACTTCTGCTCCTGCATGTTTAATAGCTCTACCTTCAGAAGTTAGTGCCACACCAAGAGGTAGCAGTAGAATGGGAGTAGTGCTGTAAAGCTAGTTACCTTAGGGAGGTTTCCCATCCCTGGCTTCCATGCTTGCTGTGTAGTGGCAGCTAGTTAATGCTGTTCATGGTACATGTGAGATTTGCATCACTTGGAGAAGCACAGGTCAGCAGTACAGCTGAGAGGTCTGACCTATAACCTAGCAAGGTTGCACCAAATTCATTACATGATTTTTCTGTTCCCCTTAAAGCTCATGAAAAACCTAGCACAAGTCAACCAATCTTGTCTTGTAGGTAAGGGCCTGATCCTGTGCTACCACAGCTAACAGAACAAGTTTGCACAGTCTGTTTGAGACACTGTGTGTCACAGCCAGAAGTTGCTGTAAAATCACAGATGTGGATTACCACAGCACAAGAGATGTTAAACATAGCAGAACTAGTATGGAGAGTTCTCCACCAGGTCTCTTCTCATCCTGCCATGGGAGTGCTGGGAGCAGGAGGGACGTGAGAAAAAAAGACTCGAAAATGAAACCTCCCAATTCCACTATTTCTTGAGTTCAGCCCCATTACACCAACTGGCTACTGCAGAGAAACTTAATCAACAGGTTTAATGCCATCAACTGTAAGTGAAATTAATAGATTTTCCAACCCACCAGTGCCTGTCTTTCAAATAATATCTTGCTGACCTGTTTAAAAATGGAGTCAGTAATTCCAGCCAAGCCTCCTACTCCGCAAAGTGAATCAACAAGTTGTAACTGTCTGTTAGATCTGATCTGACTTCAGTTGCACAACTTTTTTCCTTCCGCTGTTATTTTGTCTGTGTATTTTAGAACATTTTACTTCTTTGTATGCTGTTTACTTCCAAGTTATTAATACGAATACAGTATAATCCTGTCTGTCCTGAGACCACGAGAATAACATAGAACATACTCAGAGAAATATAAAAAAAATACGCTTTCTACATGGGTGTTTTATTCGGGTTTTATTTGCACATATTCAGTATAATTATAGTTTAAGTGGGCTATTTTCCATACCCACATAAGCAGTATTTTCCACATAAAGGTTCACATTGGCTTTAGACCCACCCAGAAGCTATTTACTTGCATGGTATATGTATAACGATCAAGCTCATAGCTATTTCAGCTAAACCTAAATATTTTCACTTGTGCTTCTTTTGCAAGCCATTTTTTCCTGAATAAGTTGTTTCAAGTTTATACCATCACTTTTATGAAGTTTACGGTGCAACATGTTTGCTCTTTCACCCAGATATTGACTGCAGCCTCAAATTCAAATACAGATTTTGAGCACTCATTTGTTAGGAAAGTTTACAGAAAGGTTTTATTTTGGCTGTTTTCCAAAGTATGGGCTATTTGCAGAAGCTGGATTTCGCTTTAAATTCAATTTTTTTAATCTCTCCAAAGTTCAGCGAACCAAGTCATACAAATTTTCATTTATTTTAATTAGTTCATTTATTGGGCATTGGCTTGATTCTAATTGCCAGACAGAGTTTGGAACAGATCTGCAAATAGGAGAGCAGGCAAAATACTAAGCAGGGCACAATCCATAAACCCATTTCCCACTTACTTTTGAACCTCTCCCACTAAATCCTTTCTCAAGCTATTCCTAATGGAACTACTATAAACACACTTCTCCCTGGATTTTCAGATGGAAAATATAATGACATTGTAAACTGCAAAGCAGCATGGAGTGAGTGAGGACACCTCTGCAATGGGCAGATTCCTGAAGAAATATCACCTGCATGTATGCCCTGCAATCTCAGGGAAATATCCTCCCAGGCTTGAGAAAATTCTTAGTTCAGAGGCAACCCCCCAATGTTATCACCATCTTCAAAGTGGAGCATCAGTGTAAAATGAGCATATTCTCAAAGGAAAACCTCCTAAACACAGGAAGTTTTTCTAGGTAGGGTGATTCCTAAACAACATGAAAATCTTCAAAGGGGAAACACCAAGTGATTATGAACCCTTGAAGAAAAGGAGGTGAAACACACATACATGGCACAATGTGAAATCTTTCAGGGAAAACATGCTGTCCTAAGTAATATGTGAAGGGTTTTGTTTTGAAGAAGCCACCTCCTGCTGTGGCAGTAAGTATCCATGTATGATTACTAAGATGTCTAATTAAATTATCCTTATCTGAATGCCATCTGAACTTAACAAAGCAGATAATAAGTTCCAGAAACAGATACCATGTGGGGGGCAAATTATTTCACTTCCAAAAATTGGAGCTTGAAATTAGAGATGTGTAGGTAATAGAGAACACCATTTCCCTCCATCCCCACTGTCTGCACCTGAACTGTTATTTCCATCAGACAAAGCATGGAGCTAAAGTGGAGCTAAATGTCTAGAGGAACTACTCTCCCAACTCTGCTTCTGTGAAGAGACTATAAGCTGCCTTCTAACTCCACTTAAACAAGTGGATTTCCTCCAGATTTATACATGGACAAGTAGGAATGATATTGTCTTACATTCTTGCACCAATTAAACCTCAGTTACAAAGAATCAGAGTACGATCAACTCTTGATTATTTTCAGAGACTTATCTAGCCTGCAGATTAACTGCATAATGTGTGGAGAGGCTCCAGAGATGGTTCTGCATGGGTCTAACTCATCTGAGGGAAAGCTGCCCACCAGGACACAGCCCAGCACAGATACCCCAGCAATATAGCCTCTTCCACGTAGACTGAAGAGTGAACTGTTAAATCCTGGACTCTCAAGGCAACTTTGTGCAGAAGCTATCAAGTCTTCCACACAACACTGCTGCATCTCAGAGACCTGGAGAACTCTGTGCTTCCTACATTTCCGAATATATTCAGCATGTGCCCATGTTAATTTAACCCATCACTGGCCCTGCTGGATCAAAGATAGCTCCTGAAAATCCATTGACCCATACATTTCCAAGCATTTCATATCCTGAATAGGCTTCCCAAAGAGCTAACTTAGGTCTGGTACAACACCTGAGATAATCAGGGCTCCTTCAGCTTGGAGACCCAAGGAGCACTGTGCAGAAACCAGAATAACTTTAGAACCAACACAAGCCCATTATGGCCAACTGGGAGACAGGGATGATAGGCCTGGTTAGATCTTACAGCTCATCTATCAGTCTTAGGGCTCAGCCACTTTCCTGAAATGGTCCAAGTGTTTAATGATTAGTATGCTCTATAGCACGGGATTGTCCACGTATTTTGGGCCCAGGCAATGGCCAGGCTTGGTATAGAGGAGTGTTTTGGTGAGCAGTGTTTTCTGGAGATGAGGTGCCTCTGGGGAAACATGCCTTGTGTGGCAGGGAGGAGGGAAGTTCAGTGGAATGGGTTCAAGTCAGCCCAGGCTGCTTCCTTCCAAGGACAGTAAGCAAGCAGGCGATGGCCACTTTCATTTACCTCTCCTGTAGGAGTTGCAAAGTGTCCGGGTGTCTCAGCACTGGGCTCTGCAGAGACTTAGGGTGACTGTGGGTTATTACTTAGCAATGAGTGACTCAGCTCTGTGGAGCCTGCTTTAAGCTGCTGTCCCACCTCTGCTATCAGACACAGGACCTGAGCATCTTGTTGAAGAGATGGTACTTTGGGACTCAGCTGGCATTGCTCAACAGCTCTCTCAGCAATATACTCTGTTCGTTCCCAGTGAGTCAAGTTTTTATTTTATCTGGGGAATTTTTCTTTTTCTGCAACACAAGCTGAATATTAGTACTGCTTCATCTTGGACTAGTTAACTTAGTGTACCTGTGGATTCAGCAAAACAATGCAAAGCAACATAGTTTTCAGTGCATTGTGATAGGTATAATCCATACTAGAGACATTATGTCATGTGAGGTGTGATCATCTAAACACGCACATGGTACCTCCCGAAATTATCTACTACTGATTCAACATGAAATTCACTGATCCAGGGAGCTTTTTGTTGGCTTGGCTAACAGCAGAATGTAAGAATAGGGACTAGATGTCAGCCTATCTATTAGCCTGAAACGTTAGAACTTGAGCTGAGCTTCAGGAGGACCTTTCCTGGGGGCAAGCACAGCTCTTGAAAGCATCAGGCCATAAGGGTTGGTTAAGCCAGTGCAGATAAGCAGCCCCTGCCCCTGACAATGGACCCTGGCGAAACAGCCTCACACTTCTATACTGCAACAGCTTGTACCATATAAGCTAAGCACTACTGAATTCATACCAGTATGTACATCCGTAGCTGAACAGTTCTGCAGAGAACTCAGTAGTCTTGCAAAGTCCATGCAGAAGCTTCTGCCCTTGCCTGACCTACCTGGTCAAAGCTTGGTTAGGAAAATTTCTTCAAGCTGCAGACACATTATATGAAGCAACATCAATATAGCCTCAGAGGAGCTAATAGACCTAATATATTATGTGTAATATGTGCATAACCTTTATGTTCTATATATTTGCATATGTAAGACATACAGTCTTACATATAACATGTATAATACTATGTTGATAGCCCATATATTATGATACAAATAACAAAAAAGTAGGAGCAATTAATTTCATTTCTGAACAAGTGTTTAACTTTTTTTGTTTGCTAATTAGTATGTTGCAATGGTAAACATAAGGAAACAGTACTGTAATACAAAACTAACACCATTAGAGTTTGAGCAGTGCAAGCATGTGGTTATGCTGATAGCATAAAACAATGTACCTCAGGAAGCTTATTTTCTATGAAACTTAATTTTGTCTGTGAAGGCTAGTATAACAAATCACAGAAAATCTACTCTTGCCTGCTAATTCGAGTGATGCTGTGAAAGGTTATAAAGAATAGATTTGGCCACAAGAGATGTCTATGGTGATGATAAAACTCCTAAGGAACAAAGTTTTTCTTCCTCATGCTGCAGGCACAATCGCAGTGAAAAGCCTTCGTCAAGAATGGTTCATCATTCCTCACAGATTTCCTTTGTAATATTGCCAAAGCCAGCTTCAAAGATTTCATAGAAATTATGGTCGATGGGACTTTCAGATCATTCATTTGAACTTCCTGGTACATCACTAGCCAGGAAGGACTAACTAAATTCCATATAATCACCTAAAGAACTTGGATGCGACAAGTATTTCAGGAGTCTAGAAGACTGGAAATATTCAATATTAGAACAATTTAAATGTTAGAGCAACTACAGACAGATGCTCTTAGGCCTGAGGAATTTTAGATGAGTTATCACTAATGAAAGAGTGGAATGGTCCACTGTGGTTCAATAAAGAATTAAGAACAAAAATAAGACATTATTTATTATGGTCTCAAGGAAATTTGGCCCCATGAGATGAAGATATTTCTTTTTCCTTTCTTTGTAAAATCACTTCTACTTACAAAACACAACTGCATTGTTACAATATACTTTGACTTCCCCAAGACATTTGATTTACTGTTGCATGACATTAGGATTAAAAAGCACAGGTTACATTAATTAAAAACAGGATTGCAGATATGTCTGAAGTGTGGCTGTTAATAAGGAAATATCAGACAATGTTCCTAGTGAGATTCCAGCTGGACCAGCTCTTGGTTCAGCATTACTTAGTATTTATATAAAAAGTCTGACAGTGTTGTAGAGTCCTTGCTGGTAAAATCTGCACAGGATTTAGAGATCTGCAAGGCAAAAAATACTAAGAAGGAAAAATTACTGTTGCAGGGTGACGTGGATCATTTGATTAAATGGTCATGATCTGACAGGCTGCATTTTCATACATCTAAATGTCAGGTACTAGATGGAAGACTGAGGAATACAGTCGCTTAGATGATGAGAGATTTTATCCTGCAAAGCAACAACTCAAAGGAGGATTATGGGGTCATCATGGATAATTGCCTCAACAGGCAGCCTCAGGGCAAGCCGTGGCAAAAAAGCTAATGCAATCCTTGGACATATAAAAAAGAAAAGTATCAGGGAGAAATAGGAAAGTCTTCTGCAACCTGTGTATGGATTCCTGGTGAGGTGTTAATCTCTAATTCCACTGCCATGTGAGAGAGAGGCTTTAAATCCTGCTGCTTCTGCTGACTCTGGGCTGCACACTCATGTTGGTGGGATGGAGGACGCTGTAGCTCACTTCAGAGCATCTTCCCCAAAATGCCGATCCCAAGCACAGGCTGTACAGCAGGATTGCCCACAGGGCTGGTACAGCAAGCCATGGCAGGCACCGGGGCGGCACAACACACCTACCAGTGCTGCTCTGGGACACCGTGTGTACCGGCAGATCTACCCATGTGATCCATGCAGGCTGAGAAAGTCTTCCTGCCTTTGCTATTTTAAGCTTTTTTGTTGGCTGCACAATGATTCGTAACTATAATTTATGAATGCAGAATGGTTTTTGCTGTTAATTTTACTGACAGGGATTGTTTAGTTACATTAAGTTGCAACTATTTTCCAAAACAGAAACTTGTGACTGACCTCATATTTATTTTCAGCACAAGAACTAGTTATACACTAATTTCTTTTTTTTTAAAATAGGAATAAGAACTACTATACCTGCTAGAAATTAAAAGTAATATCATAACAAATAGGCATCTGTTGGAAAAGAAGAATTGTAAATCATTAGGGACATGTGCAAACCAGGCCTCTTCTCTCTCAAGGCTTCATTAGAACAACATGTAGAAAGAAACAGCCAATATTTTAAAAGCAACAGGAAAAAAAATCTGTACATAATTTGATTTTTTCTATAACAGCATTTTTACTTGCATGTGACCAGATTATTAATCAAAAAACTGGCAATATGTAGCTACAAAACTGGCTTTTCAAAGATGCATCATTTTGTCATGCACACAAAGAGATGTGCATTTTACATGTTGGAAAAATGCCCTTAGCAGAGAAAATAACATTTATACAGATCCTGGAAAGGCAGCATTCCATATCTAGTGCTAATGATGTTTAGCATCTAACAGAAAGCCTAAGAAGGAACTTTAACATGTACTATTAATACTATGCATTTTAGGTAGATATTGAGCACCCAGCTCCAGTGTGATGAATGTACACATAAACCTCAAAATTAGTCTTAAAAGCATATAAACCACTTCAGTTGTTAAGATTTTCTAAACCCCACGTGTGTGGGTAATATCACTAAAAGCAGGTATGTTGGATAAAAATGAATGATGTCCCTTTTCCAGTATAAACCCAGGAGTTCATCTTCCAATGCTGTTTATAAATAGAAGAGAGTCAATTTGCTTAGGATCTGCAGGACATTTGGGTACTCAATTTAGATAATGACAACATTTTTAACACAGCTATCACTCATTAGGTCAAGAGGTTGTGATTAATCAAGAACTGTTTTGGTTTTGTCTGATAGACATCTAGTCTCTTTAGTTTACAGTTGAATGAAGATGGCTTCAACAGTTTACAGAATAAGCTGCAATGATACATTAGACCGAAACTGAGATGGAAGAGAGATGTGTGATCTATTTTAACCATTCCATTTGCATTACAATGTGTTGTGTGTGAATTAGTCTAGGCATTGCTAGAGTAAATTGAAATCTGCTGGGAAAGTGTGAATGCTTTACACAACAGGAATGCACTGGCAGGTTACAGCTAGAAGTCTGCTGAATGTTACCAGGCGATATTGTTGGTGTTTGGACTCAAAGAGAGAGATTTTATTTTAATAACAAGTGACTGGCTGGTTAATGGCTGATTGTGGGATGGGAAAACTTGAAGCAGAATGGGTTATGACAAAAAAAATCTCATGGGTAAGTTTGTTTCCATGGCAGTTTAGGACCAATGTCCAGACCAAGGCAGCATAGGTCTGGTCACATACACTGCAGAATGAACATTCACACTTTTGAGTGATTAAAGAAAACAAAATAAACCTCCAAACACTTGAGTGTAGTATAAAACATCTCAAGGTACTGTAAAACCTGGTCATGGTCTAAGATTATCTATCAGCACTTCCTATCACCAAGCTCTGATCCAGTTTTCTGGGCTGTTGTAGAGGTCTCTCCTCAAGAGAAACCTCTCAAACAGGCCAAAGGAGTATGTCCCAGGGAAGCAGCCCACACTCAGTAGGAAATGAGAACATATACTCAGCTACTTACATTATCTGTGAATACACATCTTGCACCCACAACCATCAATCACATTTGTAATGTGCAGCCAGCACTTCTTAAAACCTTTGTAATACCTTCGTAAAAATCATATTGCCACAGCCTACGTTGTGTGGAGTTTTTTATTGTTCACATTTGCATAACCAAGTAAATTTACCCATATTAAGTACAAATGCAGTATAAAGGTCATAAAAATAATTCATAGTACTATATAGTTTTCTGCTTCTTCAATTCATAATATACTTATGTTGCTGTATTCATTAGAAAAAAAGTGGGTGAAGTCTCTGAAATATTTTTTCTTTTTTAATGCATGCACTTTGGAGGATGCAGTTCGATGAAGCACTGTCATCTTCTTGTTCCTTTTCTCCTGATCACATATATACATAGACACACGCATGCATGCATGCTTATGCATTTTCAGATAATTCTGACAGGTTGAAGGCAAAGTAGCACCAGGTGAACAAACAGAAATCCCTCAAAAGTTTTTATAAAAACAAATCCCATTAATTTCACTCTTCCTCTTTCTCTCCAGACCATCTAATAATTCTGCGCTAAGCGCTGCACATGTGCTTTCTTTAATACTACAAACTAACAGAAAATATGAATGACTGCAAAATACACACACTGGAATCTGTGTGATCCTCCGATAGCGTTATTGATTGGAGACATCTGAAAAAATACAGTAATGATATGTTGTTGTAACTAGCATTACAAATTTCCCTGGTTTTAATTAGAGAACATGCACTAGAAAGTCCAGAAGCTGGATATGGACTGCTTTATGGTTATAAGATGATTTAATGACTATTTCCATAGTTGCCAAAGATTAGAATTGATGAAGAAAATCCAGTAGGCTCTGGTGATCCCTCACTACCCACAACCTGCTCCAGACTGAAACACCTTCCCTTGTTGGGGAATTCCTCTCTGTGATGTTCTCCTGCTCACTCTCGCTTGCTCTCTCCTGGGGGATACACCTCTCCTGCTTTTGGCATGACTCAAATTCTTGTTCAGTTGACCTTTGCCCCTTTAAATGAAAGGGTTTCATGCCCTGGAAACTGGCTCTTTTAGCAACTTCCACTCAACTAGAACCTTATTCTCCTATAGCAACACCAAAGAAACACAGGAAAATGCCTGCATTAATGATTGAAAAAAATGATATACCTGGGGAAAAGGAAATGCTGGACAGACCTAAAGCTCCTAAGCAGGGTACATCAAAGGGTGCATTACACATAGCTGGAGGATTAATGTCCATTTATCTAATGGTCTAATTAATGTTTTTATAATTTAACATGCTATTAGAGAGATTTTAGTGAGAACAATACTTTCAGATAAAACTACAAATTCTAATTCTAAGGAAGCTGCCTCTCCTGATCCTATTAATAAAAAGCATATTCTAAGTAATCTCTGAAAAGTCAGTACTTCCAGAATATACCAAGAAGGCAGGAGATTATTTTCCTCTTGATTTTCAAAAGAAACCTCTGGGGACAGAAAAAACAGTCTATCAAGAATTGCAATGTTTCCTAAACTAATGTACAGGGAAAAACCAAATAAGTGAAATGCTTTAAACAACTCAAATGAAGGATTTGGACAGGAAAGAGGAACTTCAGTATAAAAAAAGTGAATCAAAGAAGAAAAGGCTGCTGAGGATACAAAACAACCTAGGCAGTGTAATTGCTCCCAACTTAATTTTTAATAATGTTTGATAAAATCTGGTAGTTGATTCTGTGACAATACCCCTAATACTGTCATCATCTACCAACTAATATTGTTATCAATATTTTGGAGGAGTCAGTTCCATGCTCAAGTTAAAATGACATGACTGCAAAATTCCGAGGAACAAATAAAGGTTCAAAAGCAACCACAGAAAATTTGAAAGTTCTTACATTCCCAAGTTGGCTGTGGAGACAGGCTCTCTCCTCATACAGTTTCCTCTGGAAAGCAGGTATCCGATGCTGTAATTCACATTAAACAGCAGTCAGCCCACTGGGGCTCTAGCAGACCATGGCAACTCCTCTTTTGCTTATGGCTGGTAGGAAGGAAAGCTACAAATTCCTCTTTATTGTAAAATGTCTCAGAGCGTGGAAGAGGTTCAGAAGTACTGGTAATGCATTTGGAGACAGATCTTAAAATATATGGAAGTATCTTATCCCCCAGTGAGCTAATGAGAGTCTATTTCAGACCCTGACCCTTGGACCCACTGCACATCGTATCTGGCTTTTGCTCCTCATCTTGTCTGACCATGTGTTTCTCACAAAATCCTTTACTTCAGAGATGATTTCCCAGCAATATATTGTAAATAAAAATACAGGCTGCTCTTTCTAAAGCGTCTTGGAGTTGAGATTTGGTCCTTTGGTGGAGAAAAGGCATTGAATGTGTGCCTGACTATGTATCACACTCCTCTTAAGAGCTGCCCAGGGGCCCAAAGCAAGACCAGAGACCAGGAGACTGTTCTCGCCCCTTGCAATAAGGGGGCTGGAGGGAGCTGGATGTGGAGGTGGTGGGGCGGCCACATTCCCACAGTGCTCTACATGGGTTGTACTTCAAGGACAACAGGGTGTTTACTGAAGGAGGAGTGACTTAATGGCATCTGAATATCAAAATAAAAACATAATTCGTGTCCAGGATGATACCAGAAAGAAGAAGAAGTACTCTAGCTTACTGTCCTGGGTTCAGCTGGGTTAGAGTTAATTTTCACAGGAACCTGGGAAGGGGCATAGCTGGGACAGCTGACCTGAACTAGCCAAGGAGCTATTCCA
>JANZLQ010000057.1:4488505-4511696 GCA_026212715.1 Elanus axillaris | reverse complement strand
TGACACCATGCCCAGTATATATATAGGGAGCAGGCTGGGGGGTGGTCTCTCGGCTTTCGGTGGGGAAGTGGCGGAGCACCGGGTTCCGGGTGGTGAGCGGTTGCACTGTGCATCACTTGTTTTGTGTATTCACTTATTCGTATTGTTATTGTTCTAATTTTCTCTTTTTGTGTTGCCCCAGTAAATTGTCCTCATCTCAACCCTCGAGGTTCTGGGTTTCTTTCCTTTTCTCCTTTCTGGTTCTCCTCCCCATCCCACCCGAGGGGGGCGGGGGGAGTGAGCGAGCGGCTGCGTGGGCCTTTGTTACCGGCTGGGCTGAAACCACGACACTTACAAACACAGAGTTGAAGTAAAACAAGTCCAGCATCGCCCAAACTTTCTAAATGAAGCTCAGAAAGCCCTTTGCAAATATTAGCGAAATAACCTTTATATCACCAATGATATGGTGGATATCTTATTCCCATTTTATGGAGGGTGAAAACAAACTAGAAAGATGCTCTCTTTAATTAATGTTATGCTTCCATCTGGCATTAGAGAGGTTAATTTTTTTCCCTCCCTCACTGGTGCATGATGATACATTACATTCAGTCCATTACATGGGCTCCACAGTGACAGTCTCCTGCCTTCCCTGCAACCAAAGAAGGAAAAAGCCATCACAGTCATGATCCATCCCTCATGCCCTGGCTTGTGACTGCTCTGTGCTGTGCGACCTTTCTCCCTGTGCAGCATCTTGTTAAAGTCAAAAGGGCACAAGCAGAGAAGTTCACACAGGGTAATTTACAGAAGATGGCATTAGGAATACCACGGGAATTAGCAGAAGACTTGGCAGTTAGGATAGTAGCTAAAATTAACTAGACTCAGAAACTCAGTATGTGCTCATTCAGTTTTTACCTTATGAAGCGCCTTCTGCAGGAGGAACAAGCTGCTGCCCTGTTCCCACTCCAACTGCTGGGAACCCGATGGGGTTCTGCTCGGGTGCTGTGCTGGGCTGTGCCTCCAGCACCGGCCGAGTGGCAGGAGCACACCCTGACCGTCCCCACCGCTCCCAGGGCAGGCAGCATCGGGCTCCCCTGGCCACCGCAGGTGGGTCACTGTGCCTCCTCCCAAAGTCCAGCTCCGTGAAAAGCAATTCAGTAGATCTGGAGGGAGGAAAAGGTTTGGTTCTCATCCAGCAACTTTGCCCAGAGACCCTGCAAAACCCAGAGCATAGATCGTTAATTCAAGCCAGCCCAAACCCGCCCCCAAGAAAGGCAGACACCCCTGTGCCAACCCCAACTGACCATGGCACAGTGGGGCAAGAGCCATGATTGCAGACCTGTGTGGACAGGGCATTGAGCCAAAAGGGTGACTTAATCTGCAGATCTAGGTTTTAGGTGAAAGGAGAAGCAGAAAGTACTACCAGAAACACTATTTCTCACAGCAGTGCTCGTTTATGTCTTTGCATCATTTCTGAGGAGCGATGAGTTTGTGTTTGCATAGCCCTTGGGAAGGACTAGGTGTCTGCAATCCTCTTAGTCCCTTCTGCTTCTCCATTGTCCTTCAGCTGCTCAAACTCAGTGCAAAATGTTGTTTGGAGAGTTTTTGGACATTGATTTCTAGAACAGGCATCGCACAGCCGAGTTAGGACTCTGCCTGCACAGCAGAAGAATAAACTGGGCTAAGGTTTCTTCAGTTCAGCAATAATGGAGTGGGATTTCATTTAATTTAGTTAAATACTGTTGCTTGACAGAATGAAATGTGATTTCTAAGGTAGAGATTAAAACTGATCGACCTAATGCAAACTGTTTTGGGTTTTTAATTAGTCTTCTGGTTAATTATCCTAATTAAATTTGTCAGACAATCATAGGATATACCAGTTGTGTAGAAATTGATAATAGCTGGACATTCATCTCCCGTTCACTAGGTATTATATTCTCTAGATAAAAATCATCTGCCACTGGAAAAAACATTGAATGTGATGCACAATCATCTAATTAACTTTTTCTTAAGCTTGGAGAAAGATGGAGTAAGTGGAGCAATAGCTGTAATTTACAGAACTTTTGCCAAATCATGCTGTTGGTCACACCCAGGGTTGTACATGAATGCATTTTGCTGGAGGGAGGACCTGGCACAAAACATTGTTTGGGAAGGGGAGGGGAGGGAAGGCAAGGCAAGGGAAGTCAAGGAAAAGACTTTTCTAACTCTTTTTCAGTTTGTGCTAGCAGATTATTGGCCATCTACTGGACAAAATATTACTTCACCATCTTAATAACTTGGCTACACCTAAAAAAAATCTTTTCATGCTACATCTTGGCTTTGAACTGTTAACTTTTTTTCTTAATAACAGCAATAAACTGAAAGTCAGCCCACAATAATTCCTCTTACCAGATCTCAGTGACCTAAAATATGTAGACTCTTTTGGAATTTGATTAACCTCAATGGTTTCTGATGGATATTATTTATGCTTCCATACATGCAAACATCATCCACTCATCTATATGGAAAATCTTTGATAGACAGTATTAGAATTTTATATTGTACATGTCTAAACTTACATTTTAGACCTCTGTAGTCATACTGAAGAAAAGGATTTTTGACCTTATAAACTGTCATTTGCAATTTCATACATGAACTTTAGTTAGCAACTAGCATTCCCTGTTGAATTTAAACTTTTTTTCTGCATAATAGCCAAATGTCTGTTGCTGATAAAGACACCAGAAAGCAGGAAGCAAAACCAGATTAAAAATACTGAGTGGCTTTATTCTATTTTTGGTTCTTTGATGGAATGTTTTGAAAAACAGCCATTTTAAAACTTCTGGTAACACAAAAACCCCACACGTGTTTGAGAACTGCTCTTTTCCCCATACAGGATGCTAAGGACCATGGCCTGGCCCTCATGACAGCACCCTGCTTCTCTACTGAGCTTTTAAGGCAGCTTTGTGGATCCCAGGGAATGTGTGCTGTCCCTCTGCAGGAAGGCAATGTGACAAGGCGTTACCTTGCCACTGCTGGAGCAATCTAGGAAGAGCAATTGCAGTCAGAGGACTTCTCCAAGTTCCTCTAGGAGAGCAAAGCAGTGACTGGAGAGACACAGGGTAAGGGTGGTGTGAAGGTGGTACTTCTGCATGCATGCTTTCCCAGTGCTCCTGCCTTTCCCCAGAGTCACTCACCCAGACCAGAGACTGTGGCTACAAATGTTTATCAACAGCTGCAAACTGATGAGCCATTTTAGATGCAGTTGTCCTGAGAGGTACAAGTTTGCATGCTCACTTGAGAATGTAAACCTTTTTTCCCCCATTTATTCATGGAATAATTATTGGGGGAGTGTGAAGGGACTAGTCTTGAATTTTGGTTTCTGCTCCCCATGATAATAATGCTTAATCAGATAGTCAGTGTGAAATGCATTTCAGCCATGGCATAGGGGCCAGGAGCTGGGATGCCTCCCTGGTGCCTGGGCTCAGCCACAGGCCCACTGCTCACACTGTCCCTCCCTGCTCCCAGGTTCTGCTGCCTTTGAGGGGGCAATGCTGGCGCAGAAGGGGTGCATGGGGTGGCCCATGCCTTCAACCCAGTCTGGTGGTCCTGAGTGGTAGGAGAACTCATGTCCCTCTGGCTAAGCAGCATATGGCCTGCATCCTCCTGGTGACTGCTGGGACCAGGAGGGCATCCTCTGCAGGGAGAGCAGCAGGACCTCCTCCCACCAGTCTGTAAACACCACCGAGCTGCGATTTGCACCTTTGCTTTGTTGGAGCCAGCTTCTGCAGGTCCCTGCCAAGCCTTCCCATAGCACTGGGGTCTGCAAGCTCCCAGCCAGTGTGCGCGGCCAGCTGATGGCATCAAGACCCAGATCTGGTGACTTTCTAAGTCTCAGGCAGCAGACTCATTACAACTCACATCAAGGCAGTTCTGAGCATGGGGAGAAGGCAAACTGCAGTTACCTTCAACTGTTTTAGATCCAGTGCAAAGGAACTTACTCAGCACCTGAAGCCTTAGAAAAGTGCTGAGCAGGTTTTTTTATTGCATTTCTGCCCATAGACAGTCTGTGCCGATCCACTCTCTCCTCCTTCCTGAGTTCTCCCTGGTTTTCAATTCCCTCCCAGTGACCAGACATTGAGCTGCTGGTGTGGTCGGAGCCACATCAGGAAGGACAAACTTCATGTTCCCAGATACACCTCACTCTGTACAGCACAACTGCACTGGCTGGTCATGCTGTTAGATCGTATTGCAAATTCATGTCTAATTTGACCCTGAGGGCTCCTTCAGCACTGCTGCTTTCTAGGATTCTCCCTCCCTTTGAATGTCTGTGTTTCAAATTACATTTCCTTGGGTGTACTGGGTTACATTTTCCCATGAATGTCACTGTTATTTTCCAGTTCTATATTTTTAATCACTCTACTTCCACATTTGTTACCTCTGTTTTCATTGATGCTTCCAGCTCCTTCAGACGTATGGGAATAAGGACTCTGAAAATAGGGCTATAGTACTATCTGTGACTTCTTTCTGTGTTATTAAAATTGTCCAGCACCCTTTCACTCCCTCTGTGCTTTATTGAAAACCTTCAAGAAAACTCAGGAAATATCCTCTATGTGACGCAAACTGTCAGTTTGCCCATTTCCCAGCCTCCATTAGTATCTCTTTAGCACCTCTCACTTTTAGAGTCAGTTTTTAACCAATCAATCAGGCCCATTTAGAAAGTACTTGAAGAAAGAGACCTCAGAAGATAGTATGTCAATACTTCAATGAAATTTACATACTGAAAAGTGCCTTATTTTCTTAGACTACTGATTTTGAGATATTTTGCAAAGGAAATCTCTTGTGTGTTGAGTCATCTGGTTTCCACACATTCCCAACTCAGGGGTTATGTCCCCCGAGGCCTGGAACCTGATGCAGCAATCATTTGCAAAGACAATGGGCTGAACCTGATGAGAACTGGACACATTTTAGTGAAGTAAAAGTCTAGGTGGCTTTTGCCCTGACTGAAGCTAATTTGTCACTAGGCTTTCTCCCGCAGTTTTCATTACAATTTTTATTTAATTTAATGTTTATTCATATAGTTATATTTCAGTAACAGTCCATGATCCAAGTCAAGAAAACTGTATTTCCCTTACTCTGACAAGACAATCCTGAAATATTTGTAAGCCTTTGGTTTTTTTCTGACTAATCATAAGAGGATCTCAGGCTACTTCTCCCTTATCTTTTAAAGGATCAAAATATTGTGTTACTGAAACTCATGGGCATGGTAGGGTGATTTCTCAGTTACTCCTAATAAAGAAATTCAGAACAGATGTAATATTGTATTCTTAAAACAGAACTATTAAGGCAGCTTTACAGGACAAAACAATAGGGTGGTGAAACCTAAGGTATACTTAACACACCATAATAAGTATTAGAAAATTCTACCAGTGTTATATAAGTAGTACTAAAAGGGGGGATAAGACCTCAGCTACATTTTTACTTCGTGCCCTGCCTGCCAGCAGCTCACATCAGCCATTCCATCATACCCAATATTTAGTATGGCTTTGAATTTGCTCTTTGTGAACAGTACCCAAACCAACCACATGCACCCAGGGCAAGCTTCCTCTGAGGTTTCCAGGACTCTTGAGAGAACTAAAATTACACAGAAAACAGACTCAGATAGTGCATTGATTTCACTGCTTCAAGGTGCTTTCAAATTTTATCCCAACTGTTCCCAGTCCCTTTCATTTGAACTACTTGAACTGCTCCTTGCTATATTTTTCAGTCAGATGTTTCCACTGAAAATTCAGCATGACAGAAGTAAACAAAAAGGCATTACAAAGCCTTTCATTTCTCAACACCATTATTTGTGAACAAAACCCCAGCGTAAAAATATTTTTAAAAAGCCATCCTCTCATTTTGTGAGTCCCCAAAAGCTCCCGGTGACCCCTTGCCCATGGCACTGCTCAGCCTAGTCCCTTTTTAAGAGCCACTCCCTTCTAAACCTTGTGGCTGGTGGTGGGATGCTGCCATGCTCTTGCTGCCCCACTGAAGTTTTGCCAACACCCAGCAGAGAGAAACCACTTTAGTGTTTAGACTTTCCTCAGTGTTGAACATAACCGGGAAGACAGGCAGTATAATCAGAGCATTGGCAGCATTATTTATCAGTGTATGATCATCTGTAGGCAGCTCCAAATCTCACCATGCCAGAACATAAGGGCATCAGAGGCCACTGGTTTTGAGTTTCTGAGTTTCCCGAGAGCCAAATGTTTTGTTCCTAAAGCAAACATAAAAAAAAAAGAGAACACATCCCATGATCCCATTCCCAGAGGCCAGATTTTATTCTCATTTGCTCTAAAACCAGGAACATCAATAAAGTGGCACCAGTCTGACTGTGCTTAGAATGAAATCTCTAACCTTTAAGATAGCTCCCAACATCGAAATAATGCAGTGGCAACATCAGGTTAAATCCTGTGTCTCTCAGTTTTGCCAGTGTATTTTTCAACATCTTCAACGGGGCCAGGATTCCACCCAGAATATTTTGCTTTCTTTGAGAGAAGAATTTGCATTCACCCATCTGGAGGAAAGTACACTGACTTGCTGAAAGTACTGCCTGTGCCGAGTGTGGAAATACCAACAAGAAACAATTGGCTGCATTAAACCTCACTGTTGGTTTTTGAAGTAAAATTGCAGATAGTTTTTTCCTCTGACTTTATTTCTCATCTTTGCCACAGCCTAAACATGCTTTATACATAATCCATGTGCAGAGCAGTTTTAAAACATAAAATATCACAAACCCAAATCCCTACACTGAGGGACCATGGACTCGGAGAGAGAAACTGCTAAACACTTTTTGTCGGTCTAGAAACTACACCACTGCTAAACCTGCTCATTTCAGAGATTTATTTTGCTAGAAAGATTTTAATCTTCACATTTCAGTTCCTCAGAGGAGGCAAAATCTTCCAAGTGCGGAGTCTGCAGCAGCGGTGAATCAACTATTGTAATATGCTGCCTCTTAAAATACTTCAGGGTAGTCAGGCAATAGGAAGGCTCCTATTTTGTGTGAACTGATCAAATACAGATGTTGCCAAAGAGTTGACCTTATTGACCGTGACTTAACTAGAGATTGAATGGCAGACAGACGGTCAGTAGTAGGGTGAAACCATGTTTTGGTGGTGGGGTGTAAATGTATATACAGTTTACAGGATGTGAATGACACCGAGCAAACATCTGTTCTATTGATAAATACTTGTTTTACTTCCAAAAAATTTATCCCAGGGAAACATGGTTAAAAATATATACTGCCCAATATTGCTAGGTGTTTTGTGTGCATGTTGTGGTCCTGGAAAACTTGAAACAGAAAAATATTAAAAATGGTACTAACTTTTCTCTCTTCCTACAATATCAGATTTCATATAAAACTCATCAGCTGAGCTGAGTATTAGTCCTGATCAATGGCAGGAAACCAAAGGATCAAATGTTAATAAATCAGAAACAGATACCTCCACTCGAGCAGAGATATATCACCAACCTGAAAACCAGGGCAAATTATTTGACAACTTTTATATGCATATACCTGGAGAAAATGAAAGCTTTTCATAAGATTCCTTGAAAGCTGAAACAAAGTACAAGTATGGAGAAAAAGTAACTTAATGACGTAATGGACACAGAACATGAAATCAAAGGGTCCTAGAAACAGCTTCATTTTCTTTGATGTAATAAAAGAACATTAAATGAAAAGGCTTTAATACAACAGCAATACATTTCTATGGCAAATTAGCTCTGTCCTACTACTATTTGGTCCTCAGATGAACATAATGAAGTAACAGACTAGACCAGTTTTAATGTGTCATTACCTTTTCTCAAGAGCTAAATAGTAACATCACAATTCCAACAAAAAGTTTACATTAAGTCTGAAGCACTCAGAGATAGCAGTGCTCCTGGTAGCATGAAGGCACAGTGACCAGCTTTAACTTTACTACTTTTAAGGTATGACACCTAACTGTATTAGTTCAAAGTTCCTTACACTCATTTCAGACAAGCACCCTTGAAGTGTGGGCTTCTCTTTAAATTGAAACTATTTGCTCCTGTGCATAGCCTACTAAATTTAATTAGAAAATCCTGGTAGACCAGCAGGACAAAATTTCCCTTCCTTCCTATTTTCTCATTCCACAATCTATCACCTAGAATAATTAGGACCAGTGAGGGATCATCTTCACTGGATTAACCTTAACTAAATTGTATGCATTCAACATGTGCTCTTTTGATTAACTTGAGCCTGGACTGCTGCCTGTGGTACACCCACCTTGTAATTCTACACACTTAATTAATTTCAGATGAATGGCAAAAAGGATAAGTTGAATTCTCCAATTAATAAACTGATATTAGTTAATGTATTTTGGCTTAACTTTTCATTTTTTTCCTGTGCAGGGATAGGAAAACCAGAAAATAAGAGAGAGGTGGAAGTGAGCAAGCTTTGCCAATAAGCCTGTAACGACTTTTCAGGGCCTGATCCTGCAGCAGTCTAAGCAGATAATTTTCCCCCTGACAAGGAGAGGAATTTTGGCCAAAGAATCAGTTAAAGTATAAAATGCAATAGGCAGGAACAGGATTTTTTTTCTTTCAAAATGATAAATATGCATTATTTAAAACCTCCTCACCTTAACTTGGTTTTCCATATGGTTTCACTCATGTGTGGGTTTTCCTTGTTATTAAAAAAAATATTATAATGTCACTGGCTATGGGCCCAATCCTTCAGGCCTTAGTCCCACAGGCATATTTTTCTCTTCTCTACTGTCATGAGGAGCTGCCTAACAGCCCTGTCTTGCATGCATTTGCCCACATAAGTAACTTTGCTTTTGAATCTAGCCCTAGTGAATTCATTCAATAGTCTTTATCAGTGGAGTTGAATTACTCATGTAGAAAAAAATTTGCAGGAATGGGTCCTAAAAATGTTACTGGAAACACAAAGAAACATCCAAAGAAAGACAGGAGGAAAATACTGCTCCCTAGTTCTTTTTGACCGGATTTAACTCAGTTGCTAATTATAAAGCGGGGCTCTTACTCTCCTCTGAACAAATTGCAGTGAATACTGAGTTTCTCACTTTTAATGTGTAGCTCTGCTGAAGTTTCTCTCTGACATTGGTAAAGGTGTGGTTTCAGTAAAAGTGATAGGATTTAAGTGAAATCTGGATTTAAGTATTTTGCTGAAATGGAGATTGGCTGTTCATCTTTCAGGATTGAGCATTGAGTGAGAGCAAAATCAAAATATTTTCAGTTAGACGTGGTTTTAAATTAATTTTGTCTCTGTAAAATCATTCACTGTTTTTACTCTACAGAATCAATATTCTAACAAATGCTGCCAGAAACAAATATTAGATGCATAATTCTATTAATTGTGTCTCTAAGATAGCTATCAACACTTTTGTTTGCATACCATTTATATTAACTCCCAGTACTTGATTTTTCTACTACTAAGAATAACAACAAATAGCTGAAGGCAGTAAGATGGCCTAGTAAGATTTTTTTCCCCTAATTATTATTTGATTACTTCATCAAATCATCAAATAATATTTTGTTATACACACGTGTTTATTATTAATTAACATTTGTCTACTATCAAGAGGTGGTGAATTATTTGCTGCTGATTTGATTGATAGTCTTTCATAAATCATAGGGAAATTTATTGGGTAAGAGCATTAGATAAAATTTTCAAAACATCTAAATAGATAATGAGACTTTGCCTCTCTGCAAAAGGTACTTCGACACCTTAATCAGTTTGGTAATCTCCGAAGTCATGTGGATACCTTTGATGATCTTACCTCCCACTCATAATTCTTTGAAAAAAATCAGACAAAACAGTTTGCATAGTAAAATACCCTGTGAGAAGGAGGAAGTAATGATAGATAGTCTTTAAGTAAAATTGTTAGCATTTCGGGACATTTTAAAACCACAGAACATGAATGCATGCGATTCCTGCCAAATTTCCACTGTGTTTCTTTTGATTATATTAATTTCAAGCAAACAATATAAAAAGCTTACATTTTTAAGGGTCTATTTACAAGCATCTGGTGAGATGCAAAGAATACTTGTAATATAGAAAAAAAAACAGAGGGTGCAGAAAATAAAGGCTTGCTTAATACTGTCTTAACTCATAGCCAGCCAGTATGCGAGGTCTCATGGCCGAATACATTGTTTTTATTAGTGTCAAGTACTTGATGTAAAGAAAGACCTCGCCACCTTACAGAGAGATATTTTTCCTGGGGTATAGGCATGTATCTATTTATCTATTGAGTATGAGTATGTATATACACACACCTAGCAGTAGGCCTGGTTAGTGTCTGCATGACTGAGACAGGATGTTAGTAATTACTATTTCTCTAAACACTACTTTAGCATAGTTTAGTGTATCAGCTGGCTTCTGCTGCCAAAGGACCCGTGCTGCCTACTGGAAGTGGCTGCAAAGCCAAAAGCCACAATAAAGGCCGTTTCCATCTTTGTGGAGCTCAGTGGCTTTTTGCTGTTGATTCAAGAGAAAGGGATTTTGCTTGGCTGTTTTTCAGTGTGCCCGCAGGCGGTGTTGGGTCCATCTTTGGGCAGTGCTGGGTGAGGAAGCCCAGGGCTAGTGCAGGACACAGGCAGCGGCTGCTGGGCTGGTGTGTCCCAGCTGGGAGAGACTGGGGAAGCAGAGCCATACCACATGGCTGATGCCCACTGAGCCAGAGCTGTTGGCCATAGAGGAGAAATTAAGCTTCGGCTAATGCTGAAAATAGCAGCAACAGCACTTCTGTGGGAGCTGGATCTGTCCCCCCACCTGCACAGGGACACTTCTGAAATGGTTTCTCTGGTTCGTTCCTTGTGAATGTGTTTTCAAGGGATTACGCTGAAGCAACAAACGCAGGCTGAGAGCTGCTAATCTAGCAACTGATGCTACAAACTAACACAATTACTTTTCCCTTATGCAGGCAACATTTCTACTGTTTTATGAATAGACTGAGTGAGCTTCTCTTGCATTAACACCAAGACAAAAACCAGCCTGCATGCGTTAGTGGTAAAATGAATCCATATTAAGAATAGCTTCTGGTCTTATATTTTATGAATCCAGTAAATCAAGAGCATTAAGGAAAAATATGACATTGCTATTTCATTCAGTATCTGCAACACAGAAACTTTCACATGTAAGAATTACTGAGAAAAAAAATAAGTAAAATGTATCTTCCCCTCACATCATTTATTATCTTATGGTTAGGTGACTTTTTAATCTCTCTTTTAGCTCTGATGTTTGTTTTTTGTTGTTTTTGTTTTGTTTTGTTTGTGTGTGGTCTCTATAGTACCTTTCCCATGAAAAGAAAAAAGCTTGCCTGATGATATGCTTCACAACACACATCCTTCACATATTCTCTATATGTGTTGGTTTTCTAATACAGTTCTTAAACTCTTCTTTACATGCTTGAGAGCTTTCCATAGTATGTCACCAGCTGGAATGTTATACATGTTTAATTTTTACCTTGAAGTATTCTTGCATCAAATCATTAATCTCTATTGTTCAATTTTGACTACAGTATTGTTAAACAGTCTATTAAGTAAAAAAGAAATGGAGAGAATGTATAAAAAGGCACAGTATTATTCAGATGACAGCTTCCTGGTGGTCCATCACATATATAAAACTAGCTATTAGGAATATGTTTCAAACTGGCACCATAACATATTTCATAGTTGTTAAATTTAATTGTATAAATAGTTACTGACTGTATTTGGACTGTTTTAAAAAAGTAAATGCATAATAAATTACCTCATGAAAAAAATTCATGGAACATCCTCAGCTACCACAACTAGGAGACAACCTCCACGTTTTGTCAATAGTATCTATAGCAATTACCTCTGAGAGTGAACAAAATTAGAACTTGATCCTTCAAGAATTTATACACAAGTAGTCCCACAGGGACCAATCAATATCCTCTGTAGTCATGGAAATATTTGCATGCATATGGCCAATCATAAGTATATGTTTTTCAGGAGAAGGGTGTATTTTTTCTAACACTGAGTCACTTTGGGGGTTCAGTCCTGTTTTCCCTAAATTTTGGCAAAACAACCCATGTTAGTAGGAGTAGGCTTTGGGCAAATGCAAAATAAATTCTGAAAGCAGTAAACATATTTTTCCTTTTAGTGCAGTGACTGCTCTTAATATTAAACCCTATACTTGACATGAATAACCACCCAGCAGGGTGATGCAAAATACAGGATAACTTAGGCATTAAGTGATTTTTCTGCAGCCTGCACAGTGCTTTCAATATTGAAACGCGCTCTGCATACTTCCAGTTGTTTTCTTAAAAGTAAATATAATGCCTTTGTTCAGGACAGAATATTCTTACATTTTCAAAGGCTAGTGAACTGCAGTGCTTTTTGCATCAGACTGTTTCTAAGCTGTAATGTCATTGGTACTATTTATTGAATGACTTCCACCAAAGGTAAAAGAAAGATAAAGCTGCTGCTTTCAATTATGCAATCAAGAATGTAAAAAAAGCAAAGCTGTAGATCTGGGATGGAAATCATTATATCTGATACACCATGTCAAACAACAATAGTGTTTGTGCTAATCACATTTTAGAAGACTGCTATCGTAGTTGATTTTACTACAGTATGGAAAACAATGAACAATAAAGTCTGCTGACCTATCCCGAACTGTACTGTTTAATCAACTCAGTTCTAAACCATTGTTGGCTTAGACAGTAATCCAATATGCTAGTTCCAACAGATTCTCTGCCATCACTATTTGAGAAATTAATATTGAAGCTAAATCAGACTCCTACAAAGAACTGTCCAGTAATGACAACTGGACATCCACCCAGCTATCAAACATCGTGGCTTGCTTTAAATTAATCCGTTGCATTCACAGTTATATAGATCAAAGCTGCCACTTTTGGGTCAAGGACTTTTAAGAGACTCCCACCTAGTAGATGTTTCAGCTCTCAGTGGCCAGTTAGGGGCCAAGACCTTCCAGCTCTGGCTGCTGTTGAGGACCGCGCACTGAAAATATGTCTCGGTCATACGAGAACCTCTGAGATCCTGTTCTCCGCAGCAAATGGAGAGGGCTCGTCCTTCCTGAGAAATAATGGCAATCCTATTTCCAAAGCACCCTGTCAGTCAACACGCCTCCCCTCCCCACTTCCCCTAGGGAACTCTCCTCCCTGGCTCTGCCCTCCTCCAGAGGGGATCCCCAACCCTGCCTACCTAGCCCAGGAAGGATCTTCCTCTTGCCTCCCCCTCCGGAGGGGACCCCTGCCCCTGCTTGCCCCACGCGGGTCAGCCTGTGCCAGAGCTGCGGCACAGCCTCCTCCCCTGCCCTCGCAGGCCCGGGCGGGCAGTGTGTGTACAAGTGCCATGACTGGTCAGTGGGATGGGGGCTCCAAATCCCGTGGAAATGTCACCAACAACCCCCACATCAGGGCAGTGTAGAGCAGCCTTACTACAGAGCCAGCAAGGAACAAACTGGGGTTTAAGTATAAGTAGGAAACATGCTGTACGATTGCTCACGGAAAGTGGCAGCTAGGGAATTAAGAATCCACTAAGCTAGAAGTAGGAATCAGATGATCTTCATAAATTATTAGAACTAGAATAGGTTTATCTCTCTCATTGCTTCTCCTTGAATGACTTGTGAGACAGTGTAAATCTATTTGTCTGTTATCCTAATTAGAGCCTCCAATCTTATAAAAGATACTACCTCTGAGAGAAAAGCATGTGTACAAAATAAAAACGTGCATTTTGCTCCTGTACAGATAACCACCAAAGCGATTAAACCTTTGCAAAGTTATTAACAACATTCATACAAGATTAAGTTTCTAAGATCTTAATTATTCAAGATACCAGAATATCACACACTTTCAGTTAGCTATTTTAGCAAATATACAACTGCAGTATCTCAACATAATGACTTCATTTGGCATTCTTATTTTCCAGAAGTTTTTGTTTTGTTTTCTTTTGTTTTTCCTTTTCATGACCATTTCCTATAAACAGATATATTATATGTAACATACTTACACTTCAGGAATGTCTTCATTTTTATCCTGGCATTCACATCTGTCCTTGTTTAATGCTCTGCTGGTGGTCTGGCTCCATGGTATGCCCACTGCAATGTTCATCTTAAACAATATTTACATTGATTAGGGACCCCAGTGCACTAGAGGCACTTACTAGAAAACGAACACAATATCCTAGGATAACAGTGAACATCTAACAGTTTTCTTTCTGAACCTCTATTAATGTATTGTTTAAATGTATAAACAACTGGCCGTCAAAATGGGAAGGTGGCACAGAACACTGTGTGGGTGTATAATATAAAACTCTGTATGCAAAACAAGCCGTTAAACATACAAGGAATGGGTGCAGTGATGCATTTTTATTCAGTTTATAGTAGTATCTGTTGCAATACTGAACACTTTCATTTATGTGTATGCACTGTAAAACCATGTCCTGCAACTGAAATCTTAGAAGCTCAATAAATAAATCATAAAATTGGGGTATGAAAGCGTATTTCTATGAACAAAACTATGGCAGGATTAATCAATATATATATTAAATATTATATAATGAATATATATTAAATATTTATTTAATTAAAAATTAAATAAAATTACATCACATAATGTGATGTGGCAAAACCAAAATGGAACCCTTACTCTACCATGGTGAGTAGGACTCACTAACATCATCCATTAACCCCCCCCCAAACACTGATTACAAATTCAGATTAGTCATATGAACAAAATCATGTCTGTGCTATTGCTTGCCTTGACATGGGCAGTGTACGTTAGCACTGAGTAATTTATATCTGACATAAATAGCCATAAAGGAGGGTGTACAGTGTGAAGGACATCTTCCCCATGTGTCTGGCCAATAAAAGCAATCAGTCAGTGGTTAATAATTTCTTAAGCTACTACACCCTGCCTGCCTGCAACCCTATTGTCTTCTGTGCATTAGCAACATATGTTTCTCAATATGGTCACTTACCTTAAGTCAATTAACATGAGGCCAAGTCCCAGTTAAGGAAGGTGGTTTGAAATGTTTGCTCAAATTATAGATCAATCCCTGTGCTTGATTACTCCATCATTTTGAACTTGTCCTGCATAAACAAGAGGGCTACAGATTATCCTGACTCCAGCATTTTGTTAATATGAGTACAGAAAACATCCTTCCCAAGCGAAGATGCACCAGCGATGGTCTGCTGCTTTGGATGGGGAATGCAGAAACACACTATAAAGAACATCTGTGAAGATATACGTGCCCCCTTTTCTCTGACAGGTCCTTAATATTCAAGATGCATTACACTTGCTCCTTCTTCTACAGCGGTTAGTGGCTGGACTTAATTCTATAAAGAAATTTTGAGGAATGAGAAAAGTCTGAAGCATGCTGTCTCTGTGGGATGGCTGTGTCCAAATTCAGTGCTGCATTTTGTTCTGGATGTGAAGAGGTCTGTAGAAGTCTAAAGGTCATTTCTGATTGTGAGGGCCTAAGCTACTGAATTTGGAAATATTGCAGCTGAGTGGTGCTATGGAAAGTTATGACAAAGCCCTGGTGAAAGTGGGCTAAGAAAAGTCAGAGGGTAGCTTGGGCAAATTGCTTGTAACAGTTTTGGTATGGGACCCCTTTGGGACCTTCAGCTGGGATGGTATTCATCAGGGATCACTAGAGAATAGGATGCACAGAGGCAGTAAGGGGCAATAGCACAGATAAAGAGGATGCTGGAAAAAATGCTTTTTTTTTTGTCTCTGAAATCTAGCATTTTCATATCTGCCAACAGAAAAGTTTAAAAAAATCCAAAGTTTTGATTCTTGTTAGTAAGTCCATATCTGCCAGGAAGGAAGGGTGCTCACTGTAAATGTGAAATACATTTGTTAGCTCTATTTGGATATTCAGGAACACTCGGAGCACAAGCAGAGGAACAAGCTGCAAGGAGTCAGGGAGAAGGGATGGCAAGTAAGAGAGTGTTCTGAAGCTCGGCATTCATTAGTGGGTTTTATCTCCACTAGCATCAGCATCTTCTGTCTCCAGTTGCATCCTCCAAGCAGAGAGAGAGCTGGAGGAGAGCATGACAAGGATAGTATGTGTCTTGCTGATGTTCCACGTTGCTGACGGGCTTCGTGCCCATCCTGAACAGGGCAGCCGTGAGAGCAGCCACCTGTCTGGCGCTTCACAGGCACAAACAGTATGTGATCTGAGAGGAATGGCTGAAGCCATGAAGTCCGAGCTCCTCACTCCAACCCGACCCCAAGGAGAATGTGTCCCCTCAGTATGCCATGCCACAGACGTTGGAGACCTCCAATAACATTAAAATGGAGACTGGGTAAGGAGGAGCTAATCCATAAGTGCAATTTGGGAATAATTTGTGAGAGTTGCTGATGATGTCTATTAGCATTAGGCAGTCTTCTATGACCTTCCCCTGGCTCGGAATAGCAATTTGTGTCTGCCTATGAAAAGCTGCTGCTGGAGATGTTGTTCCATAGGAGAGAGGTTCTCTTTACAGCTTTCTCCTTGGTTCAGAAAGGGTCTGAGGTGCCCAGAAAAGGTATTGTGGTTACTCTTAGCCGAGAATCATGACAGTAGGAAACAAAAAGTCCTTTCTTATGACAGCTTACAAATTTGGGGCTTTTATGCATGCATATAGCTTTTCAGGTCTGCACAAAAGCTTATCAATATTTAACTATCTTTGCAAAACTATTGTGCTGATTTATTAGCTGAGGAGTAACATGCATTCCTCTTCTCTTTATTAAAATATTGTTGATGATGATGGAAAGGAAAATATTTCAATTTCAGAAAAGGAAGAAGAAAAAACCCTGAAAAAATATCCTAAGTAAAAAGGTCCCCTTTTGAAGTAAATTATGTTCTAGTATTTTTGAAAACTGCCCCCTTTAAATTTCTGAAACCTGTACTTAGCACCTGAATGTAACAAAAAACCTGGGGATGGGAAAGAACAGTCATTAAAAGCTGTGAACCAAAAGAAAGTTTACATGTCCAAAATGTCACTTTACTGTGGCATATAAGTAAGAAAATATCTGTCTGAAAGAGTGATTGATTCTGACATATGTGAAGTCATTATAAGCAAATAAAAAGTGATCCTTCTAAACCTTGTTTTGCAGCACGTGTAAAATAATGCAAGCTATATATTTAAGATGCAACCCAAATTAAATGTGGTTGTGGTCAACCTGTCTGTGAAATATGAGATCTACTGCCACTTTTTTGTGTCTCAGAAGTTCCCCAGGACTGTTTTATGAACTCTTACTAGTTTATTTTTTAATATTAAAAGATGGAAAAAGGCCTCTTTCTGCTTTGCTATTCTCTACCAGTGAATTATGGGCCCCTTGCTACTCTGAGAGGAAAGTTGTTTTAGTAATTCTGGAAATAAACTTACTACTGAGTCAGCATTACAACTGAAAATGACCAAGTTTCATATTAAGAAACACATTAGAAATAATAAGTAATGGTGTATCTCTTAGCCTCCCCCGTTAACATTAGCTGGTGTGTCAGGAGCTGATTTAGCAAGTGCCATATATACTGGACATGAGAAATATGTCTTTTATATGGTCAGTATGAAAAGTCAGGTTCATTTAACAGGAAAGACAATAAAAGAAATTGAGCTAAAATGGAACTGTGATGGAAGCAGCACTGAATATTTTACTCACAATGGCACTCCACCCCAAAATGCATAAATGTAACCCTAAAACAGATCAATAAGAAGAGATTTTTGTTTTCATTTTTCTCTAGGTGATTTTCAAATAAGCAATTTTAATAGCATTTCTAAATCAGTGTATATTTACAGATAAACCAGTGAGATTTTGTTACTCTGTTTATCTGGAATTCTAACATTTGTGGAGAAAATAATTGGAGACAAAACATTTCCCAGCAATCAATCTTTTCTTTCTGATTTGCTAAACATGTCCATATGTAGTTATCGCTTGTGTTTGGAAGATTGGTAGCAGTTTTAGAGTAGAAATATGCTACAATTGCAAATTCAGGTAGTCATCTGGCAGTTGTAGGGGGAAGCCTTTGTATTTTTTTTGGTAAAGGGAGCTCAGTAATTTACTGCTACTTGTACCTTAATATTGAGCAGCATTTCAATGGTATATTTTTTAGTCTGTTAGAGAAATACAATCAATTTTTCAAACAGTACGCAATACCTTTCTGAAGAGGAGAGAGCTGCTGTGTCCTTCCCCTCTCCACCTCCAGGTCTGATTCTGTTCTGTCGATAGTCCAAAGCTCACCTCCACAGCCGCCACCGCCACGGCATCACCCCTTTACGTGCTCTGAAATCTGGAAGAATTTTTGCCAGTGGCTTGTCTTTAGAAGATCCAAAATCCAGTGAAATAAATATGAGTCTTAAGACTGATTTAAATTTAATTTGATCCTGTGTCAGCTCAGAAAGAAAAAAGCAGTCTCTGATAGGCAGAATTTCTAAAAATAATGCAGTTGTCTGATTATGATTTGGGTTTCAAGTGCAGGGAAATGCTCCATACTTGCATGAAGTCCCTCCTGACCATAAAGAAGCTCTTCACAGAAGTCTTTAATTGTCTTTATTTGTCTCTTTTCTGCCTTTAACCACTTCACTGAAAACTGGACCCGAGGCTTACTGAATGAAGCCTTTTACAAATACATATTTCCCACTAGTAATAACATGATACTAAGTATTGTAATGACTCTACATTAAAAGTGTCACTGTGACACCACATGTTCTAAGCTACAAAATTTTCGCAGAGACGGACAAACCATTAGTACTAAAATAATGTGCTTGTAAAACAGTTTTACACAGGAGTATCAAGAATCATAGTTTTAAAAACCTTAGCATTAATATTTCCTGGGACGTGTTACTAGCTAGTGCCACTACAAAAGATAATGAAAGAACTTACTGTAAAACCTCTGAGTCCTTTTCCTTTTCTTCCCCTCTCTCACTGTAGCATGAATATGTGGTGAAAAGTCAGAATTGTGTAGAAGAAAAATATTCCAAGACACTGTAAAAGTGCCTTTCCCTTCCCCACAGCCCAAGGGAACACTGACTATTTCAATAATCAGTGCGAACTTTTTGGTTATGATTTCTGTTTCCTTTCTCTGTCTCTCCCTCCCTCTCAATTTTTTTCCACCATCATATGAGCATTACTGTTTTCTCAATAAAGGAAGTAGAAAAGCTGCACGACAGCATTTATTTTGAGAAAACACAAAGCATGTCTTAAAATGAGGTAGTTTAAAAAGAAAATACCGTGCGGGAATTAGTCTTAAGAGAAGGGCAGGAAGATGACAAATGCTACAGGAGAGCAAATTATAAATACTGAGCTTTTGCTCAGCATGAAAAGCAGCACCTATAGAGAACTAATTCCATGCATTTTACCTTCACCCCAGCTTCACTAGGGATCAGTGCTCATATGTGAATAAACATGGATTATCGTCAGTATAATGGAATCCTGCAATTTACCAAAAAGGAGCAGGAAGAATGGACTTTCTCTAGAACTTTCATACTTTTCAGTCAACCTTTACTAGTCAGACATATGGACTATGTTAGCACTTCAGGTTACTGGCCCAAAGTCAACCTTGAAAATTAATTTCCCAGAAATATAGAAATTGCCATTTTTCACACCTTGGGTAGGGAAGGCCAAAACAAGTAAAGCTAAAAGTATTCTAATGATAGTTTTGAATTAATTGATTTCCTCTGAAATAGCAGCTCTATGAGGGTGACAGAAATTTTTGTGTACAGAGGCATGTGACCCATCACAAACCTGGTTATAATTATGGATTTCAAAACAGTATCTAATAAGCCAAGGCCCAGACAGCAGAGCACAGTAGTGGAACAGGTCCAGTATTCATTAAAGATGTACAATCTAGAAGTCCAGGGTTTAAAGACAGTTTTCAGACACAACTTTCCCACTTGTCTCAGGAATAAGGTAGAATAGCAAAAACAGAGGTAATAAAAACGTGGTCAACCTCAATGACTTGGCGTGCATTCTTGGCAACAGTAAAATAGAGAGACCACAGCTTAGCTCTGAGAGTGAACTTGCAACACCCTGAATTTTGCATCCTTTTCTTTCTGTGGCTGTTTTTCTTGGATCAAAGAAATAATTCATTTGCCCATATTTTCAAAGATGACACACCAAACTCTCATCTACCATAAAAATACACATAAATACACCACTGTCTCTGGGAAATAGCATATTTTTCATTGTGAATTACTTTGATTCACCAATTATCACAAAAACTGGAAAAAGATACTGATATCCAGTAAAGATGAAAGAAGAATTACAGTGTGGAAGGATAAAATAATGATTTTTTACTTGGTTTTTCTGTTACTGGTTTTGGGCCCATATGAGAACACCTCTGGCTAGGTTGCCTGCAAGGTCTGAACCTGTAAACCCTGGATTTAAAATCAAGATCCTCAGCTCTTGGAGGTAAAAGGTGAAGCCCATTAGTGAAGAGACATAGCAGACTCATAAAATTCCATATGTGCTATTGCCACAAGGGGGGAACATGTCCCAGTGCCAGGGTGGGAAGTATCCAGATTAACTGTCCAGCCTACAGTTGCCCAAATGAGAACCAAAAGTGTGGCGTATAAATACATACATCATCATCCAGATGAGCTTTTACCTTTGGATAGCATATTTGCAATAACTCACCCAAATGGCATTTAATTTACAGTAATAAAGCTGTATGCATTTGCTATTATATAGTCTTTCTCCAAAAAAAGTGTGTCTTGGACTGGGTAAACATTGCCTCCAAATACTGCTTATTCATAGGAAAAAACCCTTGTTTTAACAGACAGGCATTTTCTGGCAAAAGGGCCTTTTGCAATGTACCACTCATTGAAAAATACCCCATTAGGTGACTGTGAAAAAAAAAAGGGTGACTGTTTAGGAGACTGATGTGCCTCTATTACAAATCTATGCTGCAAATAACACTAAGGAGATTGTGACTTTAAAAGAATGAGTTTCATTGTTTGGCTTCAGCACAGTGTGAGAGGGATGCAGAGGTTGAAATATCTGGATCATATACCAAAATAAACATTTCAAATCTAATACACACATACACACAGAATTGTTAAAGTGTAACATTCCCTAACCTAATATAAAATTTGGTACAACTGAATCTGTTAGAAAAAAATAATCACCATGCTTATAGTACGTATTCTATTAAATTTATTAGAAATATTTCTCTGGACCTAGCCATTTCTGGTGTCCACAGGTGCACAGGTACTTTGCATCATTCTGAAACATGTTCAGAACCAGGACTGTATGTCAATATGTAAGCAGTCCTGTGATGTGATGGTGTTACTTTTGTACTTAAACACCAGAGGCCTTATCCAGTCAAGTACAGCACAGGATTGAGTGCAGAGGCCATGCTGATGCGTAGGTGCTGAGAACCACTCAGCACCTTGAGGGATCAGATTGCAACACGGTGCAACCAGCACAGTGGGGAGCAAGGCAGGAAAAATTAGATTTGCCACCAAAAAAAAGCTAGATACGACTCACTTTCATTGAAGTTTAGACATATGTCAAGGAACTCAAGCCAGCTGGATCCTCAGGAAGCTAGTTTAAGCAATCGAAAGTATTGCTACCATGGCAACACCTTGAAATTTTCTCTCAAAAGTGGATCAGAATTTTAGCCAGTTTTCTGGAGCAAAGCATGAAATAATTTAAAGTAAATTGCTTCCCATTTCCCCCCTGTTGCACAACAGCTTCCTTCTCCTTGTGCCCAGGAATGCTGGAGTCCCAGGGACCCTGGAATTGCTGGAATTCCGGGGACCCTGGGGACAACTGGGTCTGCCCACCTCCCGCTCCACGCTCGGCTGGCTCTGCCCTCACATGGCAAAGGTGCATGGTGATTTGTCAATTTGCTTGCTCTGACCGGATGAATATCTAAATTACTAATTCTCACTGAGCAGCTAGAGATACAAGTATCCACAGCGGAAAATGGACTTCTATTTTTTTCTTGGGGTGAGAGGAGGCTTAAGGAAAGAAGAAAGAGACAGAGAGAGGAGGAGAGGCAGCTCAATGCTTGCACTTATCATCAGGCAGGTACTGATTGCTGAAGTAACTCCCAATTATAAAGTGCATAGCTTGGTCTTTAACAGCTAGTGAGGTTTTCCTCAAACAGAAAGAAAAATTCATGGCTGTCTTTCAGCTAAAGTTGTTTTTGCTGTCCCTTACCCATGATCTCCTGAGGTGATTCTTGTCAGAGGTAGCAGCAGCCTGGCCTTTCTGTTCCTCCAGCTCCTCTGGCATCTGTTCCTCTCCCCCACTACTGATATACAAGCCTGTACTAGTGCATGGGAAGGCAGGGTGTTTGCTTTCAAACAGGAAGAAAAAAGGACAGAGTCCATCTGGGCTACAAATTTAACCATGGGTTCCTTGTATGCCTAAGTGTGACTATATACCATCCTAATTTTCCCTTGAAAATATGACACGGACAGAGGCCGGTGAATACATTCATGCTTGAAATGAATTTAAGCAATACTGTGCTAAAGGGCAAACAGGGCTTCATTTCAGAGGGAGGTCAGACTCTACTGCAGTCTCAAGATGTCACAAGGAACGACTAAAAATAACTGCCAGAAGTGGATTCCTCATTTGCTGTGTACCCACACGGCCTAGGTCATGTATAGATGATGGTGAATGTAAACACAGCCCAGCTCTTGCATTCCCCCCTTCTAAACTAGCTGAGGAGATAGGCAGACCCCCCAGCTGTTCCTGTGCATATGCCTCGGTTCACCCTTCCTGCTACAGATTGATGCTTCCAGCAAGCACTGGTACAGGGATGGATGGCATCCAGAATGAGTCATAACAAAGAGCATATGGCAGGACTAGAAGTAGCGATCTAACATCTGTTGTGCTGCTTATTATTAAAATCTCTCACTTCTATTGGAGCTAGTAACCAAAACCAATAAATATTGTCTTCACAGATCCTACCTGAGGAAATCCCATATCCTCTTGGTTTTGTCACCTCTAATTCTGTTCAGTGCAAAAGATGAGAACTATTTTACTCTTTTGGCATTTAAACCATCAAAAAATTTCTCACTCGGAGCTGTTTGAACAAGCTATAATGAGCAATAACTTGTCTTTAAACGTTCCTGTCCTAAAGGTTTAAATGACTCCTATTTCTACACCCTAAGAGCCAAAGTTTTATGGCTGTTCCACTAAGGTGACAGGCATGAGTGTCCTGGTTTCAGCTGGGATAGAGTTAAGTGTCTTCCTAGTAGCTGGTACAGTGCTGTGTTTTGAGTTCGGTATGA
>JANZLQ010000057.1:4422416-4488405 GCA_026212715.1 Elanus axillaris | reverse complement strand
GCACAAGAAGTTGGGAGGGAACACAGCCAGGGCAGCTGACCCCAACTGGCCAACGAGGTATTCCATACCATGGGACGACACATCTAGGAAATAAACTGGTGGGAGTGGGGGCGGGGGATCGCCACTCAGGGACTAACGGGGTGTCGATCGGCGGGTGGTGAGCAATTACTCTGTCCACCTCTGTACATTCCAATCCTTTTACTATTACTGTTGTCATTTTCTTAGTGTTGTTATCATTATAATTACTTTTTTTTCTTTTCTGTTCTATTAAACCGTTCTTATCTCAACCCACGAGTTTTACTTCTTTTTTCTGATTTTCTCCCCCAACCCACTGGGGGGGGAGAAGGGGGTGAGCGGCTGCGTGGTGTTTAGTTGCTGGCTGGCGTTAAAACATGACAATGAGTTAAAAATAAACAGGATGAAAAAGCAACTTCCAAAAAGGTAAATACATGATGGGTCCATTGTATGGTCTCCCTTACAGTATGGTAGAGGTCACTGCAACTGTACCTGACAAAGGAACTCTATCTGAAAGAAGCAAAGAAACATTACCTCTATTTAATTTGTAAGATTTTTTTTTCTCAGATCATTTTTCTTCAGAGAGAAGTGGGACTGCAAGTGCAGATGTGTAAAACTGGAAAATCAGCTGATGAAGCAGTATGTCCACTTTACAAAAGATTCACTGAGTGAGGACATGAAATGTAGTGGGCGGCCCCTTGCAAGCACAGATTAAACCATGTATCAAAACTAACACATTGACCATCAAAAGGTATCCAAAGAACAGCATTGTGACTGGATGATCTAAGTTACTCCCTTTCAGCCGAGAGATGCAAATAGTTGCCAACAAAAATGTTAGGATTTGACAAGACTTGGCAAATTGCTGGGATATAAATTCATGTTTTGTGAGCTACAAGGCCTTCCAGGAGATGTGACAAATCCTGAAAAAGGGTGGAAAAACATGTACAGCCCACAGAAACTTACTCCCTTTTCATGGACCTGCCAAAAGAAAAGAAATGTGAAAAAAAGTGCACAAGAGACTTGCCAGTGCCAGACTTACCATTTCATTTAATAAGCACACTTCATAAAATGCTGAAAAAAATAAATTATTGTAATAAAGGGTATACATATTATAAATACTGACTAGTTCAGAAAGAAAAAGCATTAAGTTTTTGTCCTGGGGATGGAAAAGCTATTGACATTAGGATAAAATGTCCTAACCCAAAGAGTCACACCTAAAAAAAAATAACAGTCCTATTAATGTTCATCTCTAGCATGTATAATTTTTCATCTTCACTATCTCTTGCAACACTGAATATTGTTAATATTCCAAATGTTACAGGTACTGGTACAAGCCATGGACTGCCATTGTCCCAACTCCTCCCAATGTGAATGAAAGCTAGGGGTGTGCGGGGCAGAGCTGGAGGAGGAGCAAAAAAATTATTCTCAGGCATGTCAAGTATTGGATGTTGTCCTTCGTCTGATCAGTCGTTGTTCGTAACAGGCAGGGGTGGGAAAGTGGGAAGCAATCTTCTGCAGAGCATGAGCGTGACCCAGGGTAGAAAGCAGCCCTTCATGGAGTCTGCATGTGACCTGAAGCTTTAAAACACACCCAAACCCACAGGAACCCTCCCTGACTCCTTATGCAGGTCACACACTCACAGATTTAACAGGATTTCATCCTTGGTGGTGTCAGTGAAAGTGGGCCAGTGACCACGGCTATCCAAACACACTTCTGAAGAGCTGCTGTCATGGTTTAATGTCAGCCAGCAACTAAGCACCAGGCAGCCGCTTGCTTACTGCCCCCGCCCCAGTGGGATGGGGGAGAGATTCAGAAAAAAGTAAAACTTGCAGATTGAGATAAAGACAGTTTAATAGGACAGAAAAAGAAGAAAACAACAACTACAACAACAATAATAATAGAATTAGAATATACAAAACAAATGATGCACAAAGCAATTGCTCACCACTCGCTGACCAATGCCCAGTCAGTTCCCAAGCAGCTGCCTGTGGTCAACCTTCCATCCAGTTTATATACTAGGCATGACATCATATGGTATGTAGTATTCCTTTGGCCAGTTTGGGTCAGCTGCCCCGGCTGTGTTCCCTCCCAACTTCTTGTGCCCCTCCAACCTTCTCACTGGCTGGGCATGAGAAGCTGAAAAATCCTTGACTTACTATAAACACTACTTAGCAATGAATGAAAACATTAGTGTGTTATCAACATTATTCTCATACTAAATCCAAAACATAACACTATACCAGCTACTAGGAAGAAAATTAACTCTATCCCTGCCGAAACCAGGACAGCCACCCAAGCAGAAGGAAAGGATAATGTTAACATTGGACAGACCTGGGAGCAGTGAGACAGCACTAAGAAAGGGCCAAATAGGAGCAAAACCGTTTGTGGCTGACATAACTTATTAGGCTATGGAAAAGCCTCACAATAGAAATAGTGCATAACATATTCACTTTGGAAATTTAAATCTGAATGCATGTAATCCATAGCAATTCTGCCATGGCAAGATGTTGTAATGGTTGTGGTATTTGGTTTAGTACCATTTCTAGCAGCCTCAACCATGCTAAACAAAATTTCTTTGCAGCTAAACTGCAGAGGAATGTGTCTTAAATGATAAACAAATGTAATGAAACACTTCAAAACTGATCATGTATAATATTTATTAGCAGAGATTCTGCATTTTAAAAGATCTTAAGTAAAATGGAACTAATTGGTCAAAAACTTTTCCTTCCTTTGCTTTTTTTAAACATCTTCAGTTTTCTGAGAGAAAATGTGACGTTTAGAATATAAGGTTGCTCATAATTAAGCATTCTAACATATAAAGTGATGGACCTTATTCTAAAATATTGCCCTCTGCAACTGCCTTATGGGATACACATCTTGTTTTCCAGGCAGTAACAGAATGTAGCAGTTGTGCAGTTATGATTGGATTAGTGGATTTTATTATGTGAATGCCTATACTAGTTTTTCATTTTGATAAGCATCATCTCTCTGCTCTCTGATGACTGAGACCTTCAATAATATTATCTGGAGCACACTGACATCTGAATGGTCCCCCAAGCACAAATTTAAATTGGTCACATCAAGCACACAATCTTTCACACTGTTTAGCCTTCCTGCAAGAAAGCCAAAATGTCCAGGACACCACCTTCATCCAATGCCATCTATCCTCACCCAGTTACAGCATTTGCTAACAACTCTTATTTCTTCTTCCTAGGCCAGGTGCACAGATTAGCATCTCGGTTCCTCCTCAGGCTGCCTTCCCAAAGCTCTTCATCACATTTCAAGATGACACATGAGAATGACATGGACCAAAATACCCACATACAATCATCCTCAGATCTTTTCAGCCTCTTCTCACTTCACCACTGCAGAACTGGGTCCAAATAAAGACAAAACAGTCTATAAAACAAGTTTTCAAAATCCTTAAAAAATATATCAGATTCTCTTCAGTTTGTCAGGACTGTACTTCCTATCCCAAATGCATTGACTCCCCACTTGCACTCTAAAAACTAAATACACACCATTACTCAGCTTTCAGTTCAGTACACCCAGTTGTATTGAACAGTTGCCCTCCCATGTCCTACTCTCTTTTCCCCCAAAGTAGAATACATATTTTAATATATGTGTATTTATATATGTGTGTGTGTATAGTAAATGTACACTTAGATACATACACAGAGACACAGAGAAAAATCTTGAAAATTACCTAATTGCTTACATAAGTGTGTATTTAGTGGCATGGATTTGGAACTGTAATTTGAGAATCTTTCTCTTATGTTATTATTAGCACAAACCGTCTTTCTGTAGTTTTACAGAACTCTTTTGAGTTGCTGAAAATGTAGTTCTTTTCTTCTAGAACATAACCAGAAAAAATCTAGTCATCCTGCTTGCTACCCTAACATCTTCATTTATACCTAACTGCATTGCATTTTCTAAGCAAGATATAATTTTGCTCAAGGAATATGCTCTTGCATGCCCAAATATGCATCAATGTTCACTTGTACAGTCACACATATGCAGTTCACAAGAATATTTGACCCAGGTATGAGCTCCAGAGTAATTGTCTTCTGGCATTAATTTGTTTTTCAGTCAATAATCAGTAAGACACAAATTGTCCCTGATGTCATCACAGTTCAAAAGTTTCACCCCTTCAACTGATATGTCAAGTCTTTGAGAGTCATGCTTCATGCTTGCCGCCAGTCATCTCATCATCAGTGAATTTCCATATCCTTCTTTTGACATGTTCGACTCACAGAACAAATTATGGAATATACTGAGGTAATGAAAATGGTATATAATCAGTTCTGCTATATGAAGACTTAGCAATTTAAGAACTAGCACTTAAACTTATTTTGGTTACTTCTGTTTCTTACTATTTAATCTCAAGGGTTTTAAATAATGTCTGCATAGACTGCTGGAGAATCTGACTTTTCTCTCTCTCCAAAATCGTATCCTGTCCTAGAGCTGGCAGGAAACCTCCTAGAGGAAAAAACTAAAGTACACTTTTTAATCTTAGCCCAGTACAATTCAGTACACAGCCACACAGTTTTCATACTTTTCTCCAAATTGCAAGTTTCTTATTATTTGGAAAGTGAAAATAAAATGATCTTAGGAGGTTCTTCTCAGAATCATAGCTGAGAGAAACATGTGCCATTAACCTTTCAAAGCATAGTCTCTTTATTGTTGCCATAGGCTCAAACTATAAAACATATTGTAAATGCCAAAATTGTCTGTATTCCCAACTTAGACAATTTAGTTCCCAAGCAATAGTCCAAGTCAGTAGGGACAATCTGATAATTTCGATTCAAACATGAACTCCAATATTGAATGTTTTGATGAGCCTCCCTTATCAAGAGCACATCAAATATGTTTTAATATTAGAATGGGCCTTTTCCTGGAAGCAGAAAGACACTTTTGTTGCTAAAGCTGTAAAGCTGCTAGGTATAAAGCAGCAGAAGAAATATCCTGTTATTGTGTGGAAGGGGGTATACCAATGTGTACATGAAGTACAGGCTAGAAATTGTCAGTCATGGATTTTAGATAGATAATAGACTGCTAATAGGGACGGAACTGCTGCTAGGAGAACTACAAAGGAAATCTGTCATTTGATATTATGAATAAGAAGTAGTTTGAGTAAGACTGCTAGATGATCCACCTCAGCACTGGATTCCATCACTCCCTTTGCTTTTTATTTCACCTGTGGTGATGAAGAGGAAAGGAAGAAACAAGAGAACAGGAGGAAAAACACAAGTCTTGCTAGTGTCATGTAAACTTTTCATTCAGAATCACAAAAGATACTTAAAATCATCCTTGGTTTTCTTCCCTCTATACAGCTCAAGTCACATTTGGTGAACCCAACAAATCATCTGCACAAGTTTTCTTCGACATTTTCCCTGATGAATGGAACATTTCAGGGTCTTGTTCTCAGCAGTACTACTTGGCTTTTCTAAATAAATAGGATGTCACAATGTTTCTGGTTATGGCATAGCTAGCTAAAACTAAGCGATATTAGGCTAGTCCTCATAGGCAGCACTCATCTTTTTTTCAGCTTCAAGTAGTGTTAGAGAAGACCATAGTGCTCAAACTGCAAACAGAAATAGTGTTGAGCGAAAGACCTATTTTACGGAGGACTCTGCTTGCAAAAACCCCACCTTAGCATGATGTTTTCCAAAGTTCTAGTTTGACTGATCCAAAGTAAAGCTACTCTGCTGCACCATCTAGTGACAATGAGAACTGCACTTCGGACAGCTGATCTAATTAAAATATTACTCCTTTCCTCCAGCCTTATCTCTCATTAGTTACAAACAGTGAAATCCCAGTGCCTTTGAAGGCCCAGGGGAGTTCCCATTGTATGCAATGGGCTGAGGATGTCATTAGTGTTCCCAAACCACCTCCAGTAATGCTGGAGGAAGAAAAAACCTCTCCCTAATTCCAGTGATTCTTATGTGCTGTCTTTCTGGCCATGGTATGACCATTCTGTGCAGAAATGAGGCTGAAGCAAAAAGTCCTGATGCTAATCTTCCTAAAATTCTGGTTGCTCAGATCCTAGGTTTTGCTTTGGGAGACTCCAAGGCTCATTAACCAGAGTTCATTTTACCCTGGCCATTATATTAGATGTGACACAAGTTTTAAACTAGGAAGCCTGTTGTTTTTATTGAACTCTCTTTACTGTCAAACTGAGACACACAAAATACTCTTGCTTGGATGGAGGTCTGCATATTTGTAACTTTGAGACTGCAGCTTTCTCATAACGAACAGTGCCCCTAGTTAGAGATAATAGCTTTTTTAGTACTTAATATTTGGCTTAGTTCAATGGAAAGTCTTTGACTTTTTGTGTTTTTTGTCTCTGAATGTTATTCCACAGGGCTGGATTCTCTGTCTTTCTCTGGACATCACATCAGGACATCTTTGACGATGACAGGGCCATTGAGTAAACAGCTAGCTCTGTACAGTTTGTATGGTCAATGTAATTTATTTAATTAATATCTTTCACTACTATTTTTTCTCAGTTTATTGATTACAATAAGTTTGTGATAAATATATAATTTTTAAAATAATTGCTTCTACAAATTTCTCCAAGTGTGTAAAACACATTATTTGATAAACGATGGTTTTGTGGCTTGCCTAGCACTAGAAGTGACATATGCTGGGGATTGGCTAGATGGCACTGGTGCATACTTATGTGTTACCACACAGATGTGACTGTTTATAATAGGATACTTGTTGGTTGAATTTCCTGGGATGTAATTGTTCAGCTGGAGCTTGATGGTGCTATTGCTCTGTGCTAATTATAGCACTGTATTGGTGAGGAAGAAGGACACTCATACTTAATTCTCCTTTAGTCTTTCAGCCTGAGTTCCCTTGTTTGTGAGCTGGATGTTTGCTACAGGAGGAAAGAAATCAACTGCTCAGATACTACAAGCCTACTGCTTCAGTGCTGATGGTTCCTGTGGCTTTTATACGTTTCTAAAGAACCAAAATACTCTGCAAGTTTTGTCTCTGGATCATTTTTCTACCTGAAGTATACCTGAGAGTAGACAGACTAGCACTGTTGGCTCTGTGATGCTGTATGCATATCAGAAGGCAATAGTGAATGCCCAAAAGTTTTCCCTTTTTTCTTCTAGGAATAGCAGAGAATTTTATCATAGTGATATCTGAAAGATATTCCTTCTTTCTACAACCCAAACCTCTCTCATAGTAGGAAGGAACAGATTTCCCACTTCAGAGAGAATTAATTTATTAGCTAAAATTTTACTGTGCCACTGTAGGAGCTTGTAATGATATCTTAAGGGACTGATTAGAATAGTTGGCACTAAATTCATGCATCTATCATGGCTAGGGAAAAGATGAGAATGTGTATAACATCTGCAAGTAATGGTACTACCTATGCTGGGTGTTTCTCACTTCTCCCCCTCTCTGTTGCTTCTGCAAGCCAGAAAAAGGGATTGCCTTTGTATGCATTAGTATGGCATTTGCTAAACTTTGTCCTGATCAGGGCCTATGGGAACTAGAGGAATATACATGAATATATAATAACAATAAGCCATCATTCAAATTCAACATGTGGAGAAAATAGTTATAGCATAGCCTACATGAGTGATTACTGCTGAACGCAGATCTAACTACACAGAAAACCATATTCAGGAGGAATCCTTAGACAGGTCTGCAGAATAATTCATTTTCTACTCCCCGAAATACCATTTGCACTGTTCCCATACACCAGAACTAAACTGAATTTTAAGGAGGTTGGAATTACAGTTCTGTGGGATATACCCCAAAACGAATGGAGTGATTTTGCATTAAGAATATGCCCAAGTGGAAGATGGAGGCGGAAACAGGTTCAGCTGCCAGCTTCCTGCTGCCGAAGGGAAGCACAGCTGCTTGGTCTATTGAGCCACATTATTTGGGTAACAGTGGTTTGGAAACAAGACATTCATTGACGTTGTAGCTATTGCATATTCAGGTCTTGGTGGCTACAATCCACGTGGTACCCTGGAGCCCCCCCTTGCTCCCTGACTTGTAGCCAGTCGCTGAGCAGTGCTCTGAGGACTCCTAGGAAGTAATGTGCCCACTATAGCACATGACATGAGAGAGCAGAAAATTTTGCAAAGAAAGTAATTCAACAACAGCACAGTCTGATCTCAAAATGAGCAGAGAAAACGCTAGTAAAATGGCAGCAAAGTAAATAGTTGCATATTTTAATATCTGCATTGGTCTGATATTCTCTCAGGTACAGCCTTATATAGTGTACCCACACAGCTATACTCCTCCTCTACACCTCCAGGTTCTGTATTTTGAACATTGTAAAGTTTTTTCCTATTGTTTTGCCAAAGACAGGCTTACTTCATGAAGCTGTTTTAAGGGTCTCACTAGCTATATTGTTTCTGTCTTTGCATTCCTCTCTGGGTTTCTCCAGCTGTAATCATTTTCAGGGCCGTTTACAATCTTCCCTGTACCTCCTTCATTCAGTATCTAGAGGTCAATTCTTGCCTCCAGCCCATGATGCCAATTTCAGTCTCCTGTTATTTAGATTTTGAATAAGCACCTCTGCTTTTTCCCAAGCTGTCCCTACTACTTGAAAGGAGCCTGTCCATAAGTTTCTGCAGAGGTGCTTCTGCAAAACTACCGCCTTTTGTCAATGAGAGAATTCATACAGGTGATAAAATATGAGATAAGCTCTCCTCCCAAAGCCATGATTTATGAAACTGATAAAGGAGAAAATGAACTTAAATGATACTGTATGTAATTGTACTGTAACAGAGCTGAAATCTAATCAACAAAGTCATTATCTGGGACACTACTGTTATGATTCTGCCAGTCCATATACTGCATTATTATGAAATAATGACTTGTTGGTAGGCTGAAAAAACTAGCTAGTATCTACTTTTTAAAAAAAGTGTAAATCTAGTCTACTTCTGGTAACTTATATGGAGAAAGTGTGGTGACTTGTACAACATTGCATCTCACAGGGCTCTCCTGGATGTGACAAAACCCTACAGGTTAACCCTTTAACTGGCTTTGTTGTTGGATTAACATCATTATCTCAGTCTGACTCACCAGGTTGTGTGAATGGAGGAAAGTAAAAAAAATGCAGTCTCTCTCTGCAGCACGAAGACCGATTTCCTTCAACCAGAAGGGATCAAGAGTTACCAAAGAATGAATTTCTAAAAGGAACAGTTATCTTCAAACAGTTACTATACAAAGGTGGAGGACACACTGCTTGTATATATGGGGATTTTCAGGAGCCTAATTATGAAAATACAATATTATTACATGTGGAGAAAAAGTATGAGAAACATGACTGTTCATAACCACAGATCCTTCAGATCCTGTGTAAAAATCTCCAGAGTGTAAAACTTCTTGCAATCAATGGGAACATATTTTTCACGTTATGGACTTCTATTTTGTGATAGAAGATGATGTCATAAATCTGGGATGTCAGTCCAAGATTCATTGATAATTATAGTACATTATATATCCATGGGAGAGACACCAACCCAGTATAAAGATTACTTCAGATGTCTGCTGTGGTACATGGATATGCCTGATATGAAACTAAATTTTGCCAAGGGCTATACTAGATGGACGAAATTTTCTTTTGGGGGGCCTATGATCTTAAAGGGAGGCATAAACCCAACCCAGAGCATGCTGCAGCACTCACTCAGGCATGCAGATTGGCAGATGTGATTGCTTTATATTCTTTACTTGGACTTACCTCAAGAAGTGCCAAATTTGTTCTAAACTATGTAACACTTGTGAAAACCCTGCAGGCATTATTACATGATAACTTTAGGTTTTTTGGACAACTGCTTCCAAGTCTTGTTTTCAACCAGTTCAAGAGCTGGACTGTTAGAAATTAGCACTTGCTTTGCACAATACCCTTTGTAACTGTAGATGCTTCTTCACACTGTGGCTTAGATGCAGTGCTCAGATGCATGAAATGAAGTCTGAAAGAACAATCACGTTAGTATTAAGAACAATAAAATCAAGTTTTGTCGTGAAAAAGAAATCCTTTGCTTCTGTCTCAGCCACTGAAGATATATTTCAAAATTCATTGTCTCTTAATGGCAATATCATTGTCAACAAATCTCAATGTGCAGCACCTTAAAATACTTCTGTAGACTTCTTGTGCTTTCCTCCTAACTGATAATTCATCAGGAGATTATCCTGAAACAACTGGTTGTATGAAAACTCTAAACTGTGTATACAAAGAAATTCAAAGTGTTGAGATGTACTCTATGTTGCCAGGAATATACTCCTTCCTAATGGTGTCTGTGTGTGTTGTAATCTTTTGGTTTATAACCTAACCAACACATATGTTCTGTGTCATTTGGGATTAAAGTAAACCTGATGCTTGAAAGTTGCTATATTTCTACCAGCAAGATGGGTATATCGATCTCCTCTTCTTGAAACATAGGAAAAGAGAGACCAAGTCTTCCTTTGTCACAGGCACAGGAACCATTCTGTCTGGAAGCAGACTTTCCCCTGCAGAGAATCCCTAATTCCCTTCACGTTCCCCTGCCCATGTAGAGGTATATCTTCTGGCCTTCACTGCCCCTCCTCTCCCCTAGAGCAACCATTCAGTCCTGCTGATGTCCTTGTCCTTCACACCTCACATACCTTTGCCTGCACAATTTACTGTTGGATAAAAGTATCTGCTGCATTACTGCATGCAGATTTCTTCTGCCATCTCCAGGGGAGGATGTCCATCCCTTTTGGTCTCAGCAAACACCTGAGAGAGGTGTTTGGGGTTCCTGCTCAGTTCATAATATCCTTCGTGCTTGCACCAGGCACAGCGCACCAACTATGATGACTGGGGGCATTCATTTGCTGTCAGCTAAGTGTTCCACATCCCTGCTGGAGTCTGCAGTCCGATTGCTACTGCTTCCACAACCCTCTAAATGTCCCCTCCTACAGTTTATTCCACTGTAGAATATTGCTACATTTAATCAACATTTCATCCTTCCTGTACCTGTGTATCCATCAATCCTTCAGTAGCTACATACTCATTTTGAATTACCTTAGAATTCATCAGGTAGCTAAGATGAACTCTAGCTGTAAAAGGTGATGTCCTAGTTTACTTCAATGCCTATTTTGCATAGCTCTGCATTTAAGTTGCACAGTCCACTGGATTTTCCTTCTCATCTCTGCTAAAAACTTCAGAGTGAAAGAGGTTTCTGACTGTGATTTTGCCTTGTGCCTTCTGCAGAGAACCCAGATGCCACAATCTGTTCTCCATGCCACTTCCCAAACCCACAGTACAGATGCCATGCTGGCAACACAGGAATGACAAAGTAGCCAACCAATCTGAACCTATTTAAATATAGCCACCCTTTAAATAGAAAAGATACAGTAAGTTCCCATATTGTATGTTCTCCTGGCTTTAGGGCTTGGCTAATGGATTCTGACACAAACTGCAACTCAACTGAAAAACTTGTGTTTATTTAGCACGGATGGAGCAGCCTCATGAGAATAACTATTACAAACTATAGCATTGCTGAAATTGGTTGATCTTTGTCATTTCATCACACACCTCTCACTGCATGACATTTTGTTGGCGATGTCCCATCTCGTAGTGATCCATCCCCCGAGGTCCAATTTCTTGTTGGATGGGAGAAGTCTGTGCCGGAACAATAATTCATTCTCCGCTATTCTGTTCAGAAGAGGAACATTTTAGTTTGTCTTACTTCTCCAAGCACTGCACACAGCAAAAGGACTAAAATACTGAGCAGTGATTTGTCCCAAACGAAGTAGCACATGGTGAAGGAAATAGCAGGATCCTTTTAATGCTGTGATCCAAGATACCTACTGACTTAACGTATGTACTGTTAAAGACCATCTGGTGGTTAATTTGTTCTGGGTTACTTCTAGAACATTTTCCTCAGTGAGAGAAAATAATGGTGCCCATGTGACATTATAAAAACCTAGAAAAAAAAATTTAAAAAAATCCCTGGGTAGTTTGGGCTTCTGGATATTTTTTTTTCTTAAGCTGGAATCCTATATGCCTACCTAAGGTGTTACAGCTCATCTTGCTTTTTGCTACGCCTTTTCGCGGACAAAAGAGCACTGCGATCCTGCTTGGGAAGCGTAGCTGTTGGGAAGTCAACCCTCTAGTGGCCAGATCCTGCAGGGAGTTTCCAGCAAATTACACAAAAGCAAATCTCTGCAGGAGTTTTTTATTGCCAGACAAACAAACAAAAAAAAAAAGTCACATTCGTGTTTAAATGCAGTGCTACCTAAATTAAGATAATGGGGGAAATACAGTATTGTTTAGTTTCCCAGTCATGAAAGTATTGTAAACATTAGAGTTGGATTGATGCACTTCTTGATGACTTGAAGTGGTTTTCATAAATGAAGTCCAAATATGTAATAGCTGCTCTCAATTTTCTATGAGAAGATTTATTCAAAAATAAATTTAGCTAAGGGGAAGAAAGAGACAGATTTGAAAGCTGAATTATTGCCAAGAACTCAAACATTGAAGCAGCCAGTCTCTTTTGAGACAGCTGCAACATTTCATGGTGTAAAGTCAGCGAATTTCCACAGGCCCTGCTGCCAGAGACCACAAAATGCTTTCAAACAACGGCTCACTTCATGATATTTTTGTTTTTTAAAAAAAAGTGTCCTTGTGCTGCTGAGTGGGCAGTGTGCGCTAAGTTAGCAGATTAATGAAAATGTTTCACTGGCACAAGATTTTGATTGCCCCAGTGCAAAATTGCTTGCAGATTGGAAAACAGCATGTTTCATTTCAAACTCATTCTCTTCCCATACATTAGCACTTGTCAATGTAGCCATTAAGCACAGTCAGTGCAGAAATTTAATTACAAAACCATTTATTTTATTGAAAGAAAAATAAACCCAAGCTACCTCAAATGCATTAGGTGGGTTCAAAACATGTTCGGCTGATAACACCCAAGGGTAGAGAGGCTGCTGTAAGAATAATGTTCCTTTCATGTGTGGTGGGGACTCAATATTAGAAACAGCTGCCTATAAGTCATTCTTTATTTAAGTTCTATTATGAATTAAAGAACAACTGATTTAATGAAGGAACTTTTTATATCTGAAGTTACTCAGCTGTGGTATTCATTCTGTCTTCCTTTAAGAAAAAGGTTAAATTTTAAATGCTAAGTAGGTGAACAGAACAATACTTTTTATTGAATGCTTTTTTTTTTTTGCTCATGTTAGCCTTTTGTTCTCCTAATGCTTGAAGAATGTAAGGTCTGTGGTGTTAAAGGAAGTAACAAAAATGTGCTAAACACATCAAAAAGTAGAAAATCTGTATCTTATTTATGCCACAGAGTTCTACGCTCTGCATGTCTTAGACATTTGGAAAGGCCCAAGAATAAGGATCTCTAATGAAATGATAGATGTGGGTCAAGCAGCACTCTGATGTCATGGTACATATTGCCTCTGTCTTACTACTAATGAGCTGCCAATAACAGGTCTGTTTTACTGTTCTGCTTGAAGAAGAAAAAAAGGAGTTATAACCTTAGTGGTTTGGACTGATTTGTCAATTTAAAGCACTTTTTTTCCTGTCTGAGATATCTACCCACAATTTCTTGCAGACATACACTCATGTAGTCTATCCATCTGAAGAGACCAGAGCAGGGAGATGTGCATGTTCAGCAGCACCCTGGGATGGATGGTAGTCAGAGAGACCGCTGCTGCTCGGGGGCAAACCACACCACAGAGAGAAAGCTTAATGGTGGACAGGACGTTTGCTACAAGGAGAGTCACTCTGTCTAACATAATGCTTCCTCCTCACCACTGTCCTGTGGCCAAACCACCACCAAGTGTGTGTGTGCGCGCGTGTGTGTAGGGGTGGGAGAAGGTGGTGGTGGGGTCCTCCCTACATCCCAGACAGCCAGTGCCTTACATATGAGTTTGATCACCCCCTGCCTTAAGCAAGTATGGAAACAGATGCTGTTAATGCATAAAAAGGTATTTCATACAGCCATAATGCTTCAGGTGATGTCTTCCTATGCTAGGCAAGATTATCATGTCATGTTCAGTAGCATTGCCTTTCATTAACAGCATTAACAATTAAGTGCACACCTTTGTTTTAGATTGTTTCCCTAAAACCACCTGTTTTTCACTTTTTCTGAGTTTACCATAAAAAGGAATATCCTAGATTTTTCTGTTGACTTTTGAAGTCTTTATTTAGCTTTATCCATGCATCCTTTCTCTCCACCAGCAGAAGTGCCAACCAGCGGGACACATTTCTCAGCAACAAGTGGGACCCACGACCCTCCTCGCCTGTACCCCGCACTGCGGCATCACAGATCATCTGGGAGAAAACAGCACGGCAAGAACACTGTCCACCCTGCCCAGATGGGGACTGGTCACCCTCACCAGGGAGGGCTCCTCCAACACTTTCCCATCCTGCCCTGTCCCACAGCCTGGCAGAGCAAAGGTGCTGGAGTTAGTGATGCTCCAAGCAGACGTTATGTATCACCTCTACATCCAATTCTATTTTACATTTAGCAAAGCTCTGTAATGAAGCAGACACTGCACCCATTCACGCACACAACTGGACAAAAACCACCAAGCAGTTAAGAGTGCAGCACACTCCAAGAGGGATATTTCATGCCTGTACTAGGGTATTCTTTGTCCCTGAATTTTACATTTGTTAATCATATAAGATTTCTCTCCCCAGTTCTCTAAGAGAATTGGCACACAAAATACTCTCAAAACCTAGGAAACCTTAGACTTGCATTTCTGTCCCATTATCATAAACGCATATATCAAGGTGGAAGAAAAAAAACCACAGAAAAGTATGAACCAACCCACCCCTGAGTTTAGTTTCCGAGTTGAAATCTGGTTGCAAGGGAACCAATAGGGGAAACAAATTCTGTTAGAAGATATGTGGGGGATGAGGCTTGAGGGAAAGCTAGTGCCAGGTTATGACAGGTATCTTCCCTGGAGGTTAGTAAACATGCCACATGTTGGAGCCCTTCTGGTGCATCGCATCTCACTTCATAAAACTGTCCACCAGCACTGTCCTCCTCCTTCCCACAGGTCCAGCCCCAGGGAGAGGCTGGTGGGCTCAGCTCTCCCATTTGGTAGCTCCCGAGTACATCCTGCTGTGACAGTTCTCTTGTTGTTTTGTTTGTTTTTTTTCTTTTTTTCTTTGATATAAAATGTTCCCAAGACTTGTTTAAATATTAACTAGAAAGGCTGCTGAAAAGGGGGCTGTAGCACAGGATTCCACAAAGGAGAGGTGCAAAATACAAACAAATAAGCAAAACAAAAGGCTCTTCTGAGGAGAACCATCACCTGCAGAGGTTTCATCTTCATGGACTAATAGAGGTTTTTAGACTAACAAAATGGTCTCCTGGAAGTGTGAGATGAAAGACAGCTAAAGAATAATTGGACTGTGTATCATTAATGCAAAATAATTTCTCTGGAATGGGGCAATTTAGTCCCCAGTTTCATAGTACCTCTCCATTTTAATTTTTTCCAAACCATTCCAAATAAAGCCCTGTCTAGACAAACCTTTTGTTAGTCATCTCTACAGTGAAAAGGTACAGAAGCTTTCCCTTTTGAAGTGTACATGTATTTCTTTCCTAATGTTCCTAGGCACAAACACCTGCCCATTTTAGGGATTTATAAATTTTTTATTACTAGTGTCTGAACTTCTCACAAGTTTTAACACAAACTTATGGTGCACCTCTGAGGTAGTGAAATCTCATTCCCATTTTACAGATGAAGAGAAAGAAGGTAAAATGAGAGTCTATGATTTTCCCAGATCTGGAAGTCTACGGAAAAGTCCGAGGCTGCACTAAGCTCCCTGGACTATCTTTTATCTCTGTCAGCTCAAAAAAGATTTGGAATAGAAGTTATCCCATATTTACAAGAGGAGCAGCTTCTGTTATCCTAAATTTGGTTACTCCCTGTGGTACTGTAGTTCCTGACTTCAATCCTTATTCAAGACACACAACAGAAAAGTGAAGTCCCTTATTGAGAGTCATTGCAGTAACTCAAAGTACACTGAAGTAGAGCACACCTTTTCATGTACTGACATACCCTGTTCTACAACTCCACTTGCCTCTGCCCTACAATGTTCTTTAATATATTTTAAATGCAATGTGAGAAGCAATATAAAATGAGAAAATCCAGAGAAGAAAAGTTGCAAGGACTTTTTCAGTCCCTTAAAGGAAACAAAATACAATAAAAAGAAACTGAGCACAAGCAAATATGTAACGTGCATGTGTCTACAGTAGCTGGACATCTTAGGATCTAATTTTTCAGTCCAGGGAAAAATAATCTGTTTTCTCTTAATGCAGTAAGGAATAAGACAAAAAAGACAATAATCTTAATAGTTGTTAAAGTAGAGTAGAAAAAGGGGTAGAATTACCATGGTAGGAAAAACATCTTCTCTGCCAGCATTCAGGGAAAAAGCTACCAGGAAGACAGAGTACTGGGAAGCTGATCCATTGCAGACACCACCTGCAGCCACCCCTGCCTTCACGCAAAACCCAGGTGTAGTTAAGCCCAGCTGCTTAGCCTGCATAAGTGATGTGAGCCTCACCAGAGCAGACCATCTTAGGGCACAGACCTCAGCCAGCAGAAGTGGATGCCCTGCCAACAGGGGATGTGGAGGACTCACCAAACTGTGGTGAAGTAACTGCACCCCCAGCTTCAGCTTGTGTGTCATTAAAATGATCACTCTGACCTGTCTCAAGATCAAGGCTGGGGATGTCAGCTCCATAATGTTTACTTCACTAGTGTCTGACAAAATAAATTTAATGCCTAAATCCATCATGCCCCACAAATAGTTAACTTTGGAGAAGAATCCCCAGACAATACAACGAAAAGCTGCCCACTGTGGGCACAAACTTCAACGTACCACCTTCTGCAATATGTGCAATGCTGCATCTGTAAAACACTTCATCAGGCTGAAAAAAAAATTTTTGAGACAGCATGAGTGTAAACATATTCCCATAACACAGGAGGTAGGGACAAGCACACAAGTACTTGGCTACATGAGTTTCACAGCTCACTGGGTGTCATTCCCAAAAGCATGTCGCTGCTACTGGCAATGGATTTTGAAAACAACTGTATCTTGCATCTTGGAGTTTAACAGGATTGCACAGCCACCAACAAAGTATGTAAGACTAAAGACTTACCTCTCCAGATCTTGTCCTTGGTTATATTATCAGTGTCAGGAGTGACAATTTTGCTAGGAAGGTGTTAGACAACAAATTCACACACAGCTGACTTGTCAAATCAGCACTCTCTGTCTGAACTTTTCCACAATTTTTTTTTTCCATACTACACGTTCCACTTGAGGTTTGTTAAGTTTTACTTCTTTCAGTAATTCCAGAAGAGCAAGTGCAGGATTAGAAAATATATTGTGTCTTGCAAGAAAAACAGAAACCACTTGCCACCTCCATGCTGAGATGTAGGTACAGGGGAGGTGTTTACAGCAGCTAAAAATCTCAGGGGGCAAAGAAATTGGCCTCTTCATGCCACTGGGAATTTGGCTGCAATAGCATCAAGATTTACTTCTATCTGCATATTACTATTAGATGTGAGAAACTGTTGCACTGGGGGCCATATAAATGTGTAGTAAGACAGAATCCCATATCTTAAAAAATGCAAATTTTAAAAGAAAAAGGATGAGGAAAGAATCAAGGCACAGAGAGGTAAATTAATTGGTCTGAGTTCAGTGACAGAGTCAGGAACAAACCCCAGATTTCTCTTCTCCAGCATTCATTTTTCTAAAGTAGGCTCTTCTCCAAAACAGGCCCATTTGAGGGCATTTGTGCAGAGGAGCTGCCCTTTAGCCAGAGATAAGGGAAAAATTTAGAATTTAACCATGAACAAAATTACTGCTCTAGAATTCTTTTAGTCTACTATCAAAATAAAAAAAATATTTTGGTAACTGTTATATTAATTTAAATAGCATCTAAGCTTTATCCTTACCTGTGTACTTGCAAAATTGTTGCTGGGAAATAATCAAGATCAGAAGAAGACTAACCTAGATTTGTACATTTTTATCCCAAAGACCCATTCTGGCCTATCAGCAGCACTATATCAATTCAAACAAGGGAACTAGGGCAAAAGCACACTAGTGACTTCTACTGATAAAAATATGTTAGTAAGGAGTGTAAAGTAATGCGATATCATCTTGGCCATTCTTGATGCTTCCTAGGAGGGAAAACAATAAGGCCTGCCCTTATTGTCTCCCACAGAAATGTAGGGAGCATTGCTGTTCCTATCACCTGTGCTGTCTGACAACCTATGAAGCTGCTGGACTAGGGCAGGGCATATGCAATAATGTCTCATCATAGGTTTGTCTGATACCAATGGGACAATCCAGGCAGGACATCCCATGGTTCTAACAACCTGTGAATATCTTTCAGTGTCTGAACACAGGAATCTGTTTTTGCAGTCCTCAGCTCTGGGATGTTTTGGCTCCAAATGGGCAGAGACCCACTTTAATGCCCATGTGAGGGAGAAGAAAGAGCTAGTTGAAGAGTCTGAGGAAGCAGCATGGTATGTTGGGTTGATTCTTACTCAACAGCCCACATTTCCTTGCTGCAAGCGTTGCTGGTAAGTGGCACAGTTAAGGGTCAGGCTGTGGCAATCCAAGGGCTATGAAACTACACACACACTTGCACACATCTCTGTCTAAAAATTTATTTTGGTTGCTAATGTTTCTTTTCTTACCCACAGTGTGTTGTGTTTTGATCTTGATTTTGGGCCCAGATGGGAATTCAAACATACTATTAGAACATATCTTCCCAAACACTGTTGTCTTAACATTGGTTTCTACCCTACAAATAGGAAAAAAATAAAACCTGAATCATCTTTCCACCATATGAGTCAGAAGCACATCCTTTTAAAATATAGAATGGAGAATATAGATGGCTTTGTTCATTGCTCTTCTTTCTAGGCTATGAGGTGTTACTGTCCATTTTAAATATGTGGATGTTAAGAATGAAAAAAAGATTAAATCATGTATAGCAAATCACAACGTTTTTTTCTTCCTAGCAGCTGTATAGCACGTTAACACTTCAGTTTTTCTAAGAGGCTGTCTGCATTTATTAGTAGTCTTTGGCTAAATTGTGACTGAAAAACTAGGTTAAAAAAGAACAACCTCTGCAGAAATGAAAATAATGTTTGCAATAATTGCCTAATGATGTTTTTTTCTACTTCTGTGCTAGGAACTGTAGCTTGGATTATACAAATGATTTACAGGGGGGGTAGTAAATTGTCATTCTCTCTATGGATTTACAAGATCAGTCTTGGTAATTTGTTAGTTACAGTGTATGTAATGTGATATTATTGCTCATGTTACACAGGAGGATTACATGGCTTACTAAATAAAGCAGTGGTCTTTACATTAGGGACCATACTTCCTTCCAGACCGATGGCTAGACAAGTGAAATTAGATTGGTGATCTCAGCCTTAGGACCATCTCTGGTGAATATAGACTCAGACCCCCAAATGACTAAACACAACAGAGCCAATCACTCATCTCTGTACGTTTGCCCCTAACACCTGGATTCCAGATTCTTATATGTTTTTTATTCATCAGCTGTTGAAACACACTGATGTGTAGTTTTTCAGTGAAAGATTTACCAAGTTCCAAATTTGTACCTACACTCCTGGTAGTTTATTAGGGGCCTGTGAAATTCTATTCAGATTGCATAAGGGCGCATTCAGCTGCTCTGTTTAACAGGCTTCATATTTTGCAGTTTGAAAACCCATCCATATTTCATCTTTGACTTTCAGGGGAGGTGATATTGTTATTTGTATTAGATGGTCGATATAAATCAGAGAGAATAGAAAGAAGAAAGAGCTATTAAAATCTGCAGTTTTGTTTGAATTCAAGTTTGTTCTTTACAACATTTTTGCTCTTGGAAGTCCTTGCTTTGATATTCTGCTGCTCAGCTAAAAATCCTTTTTATTTAATTTTCCCTCTCACAGATTAAATCCTTTTCCTCTGTCCATGAAGTGTGCCCTTTTTTTATTATTTGCAGCCAGCTATCTATTCATAGATGTCTTACCTCTCCCCCCATGATTAATTTTAACACCGTTTTCTGAGCTCTGGCTAACATTTCAATATATTTCAGGTGAAATGGGTCCTATCACCCCAGATGTAGCTGATTAAGAGAGAATCATATATTAACGACCCAGGATCAAATTGTTAATTTTTATCTTCCCTTGATTATTTTCCCCATTCTAAAACTTCTGAATAAATTTTGTATTGATTAAAAGAGCTGCAATAAATTTTGTATTCATTAAAGGAGCTGCACTGACAGCTTCAAGACTGCTAGTCTCTGTTTATCCACAGAAGGGTAAAGCTCAGCATTGCTCTGTCAGTCTAGATAAAGACCTGACCATGAAAGACCATATCTGTGGCTGAAAGACTTGTATTTAAGTGAAGTCAGCCTAGCCATAGATCTCTCAACATTGGTAATTTTTGATAACCCTCAAGCATCTACCAATCCTTTGCATTGCAAAGTCAGTGACAAAATGAATAATGCTCAGATTTTCAAAAATACTTGGGTACTCAAATACATGGGGCACGTTTAGAATAAGGGCTGACCTTAAGGTCATTCTAAATCACATACCCACCACCCGTTTCTACAGCAAGCCTCTTTGACTGACTCTCAGCATTAAGCCCGTGTAAGCCTAAGAGCCTGGCGAGGTCCCTGTGCTGAGGCCAAGCCCACCCCTGCTCTTGTATCCTCTCTTCCACCTGCAGCATGGTACATGGAAACATTGGAAGTGTATTGGTACCAGTCCCACAAAATCCCTCTTCCTGATTTAGGACTTGTCCCTGCTTCACCTTCGGAAACTTTTTTGTGGGCCAAACCTGGAAGGGCAGATAAGCAGTCCATCCACCAGTGCCAAAGGCTTTCCCATTTAGCAGCCATACTGCCTCAGGCTGCTTGAGGACACTCTTTGGTGAAAACTGTAATAATAAATGGGCTTTAAAGCTAAGCAATGGAAATCTGGGATGTGATTCGTTTGTTACATTCACTTGAAAAAAGACTCTACTCCACTCTGTGCAGCCTTCTTTGGTTTATGCACATTTCTGAAGGATTCTGCTCTGTGGCACAACTGAAATAATAAACAAGTAAGTAAATAAATTAGTGATAAAGGGTCCCTAGTGTATCTTAAGGCTCTACTGAGAGAGGCAACAAGAATACCACTTGCCTGAGTAATTGTGCTTTTCAGATGAGACAGCTGAACTATCAGGAACGGAGCTGCAACTGCCTACTTGTTTTAAGCAGACAATGTCTGTAAATCACTAATGTCTGGTTACCGTTGACCAAGACTACTTGAACATATAACCTATAGGTCCAACTATCTGGATCCCATTACCAAGCTTCAAAAGCCACTTAGTCACTTCAGTGACGACAATACTGCAGCTTGCTGTGCAGTGAGGCACAGATGTCTCTAACGAGCAGTTTCAGCAGCCTTGGTTTGGCTTTGCACTTTGCAAGGTCACAGGCATGCTGATAGGTGAGGGATGGGTAATTTGAGGGATGTATTCTGCAATTTTTGTTGCTGCTAAAATAGAACAAAAACTTGCTGTAGTTTAGATCAGCAGAGGCAATACCAGCCTGTCAGGCAGAGGATGCATGTGGCTGGGTCACAGCTCGGGAGCTGTACTGGTTCACGGTGGCTACAAAGCATCTACCCATATCAGCCAGCACACAAGAGGCAGAGGGCTGAATCTGGAAGGAAGCTGAGGAGCCGTTGGAGATCTGAGACTACACATCACAACCCTGAGCCGAAGGAGGTGACATGATCCTAGTGTTCCCTCACTTCCCTGCTGACACCACCTGGAGATCGCCTCCAGAAAGGTGCAGCCCAGGCGTAGGGCCAGCACCTATGGGTGACTGCTCAGAGAGGCTCTTGGAGGGGGCATCAACTGTGCCATGTGGAGTCCCGCCGTCCCCATCACCCAGCAGTTGGGGCTCAGAGGCAGCAGAGCTGCACCCCTCTTAGACACCTTCAAGGCTATCGGTGACCCCCAAATAAAACAAATGTGGGGGACAGAGGGGAGAGGATAGAGACCCACTTCCCAAAGGGATCAACTAAGGTCTGACAGAAGCAATTTCCCACTGCTTATTGCAGACAGATCCCATGTGCATAAGTCGGATAGCAAGCAGAGGAGGATCAAGGCCATTTTCCTAAAATCAGTGCTGTAAAAGGATTATTACTTTATGCAGAAGAGATGTCGGTCTGACAGCGACAGAGATCAGGAGTTCTGCTCTTTGAGATTTTTATAAGGGAGCAACGAGCCTGTGTCATTACTGGCCTGAAGCTCACATTTATACATGCATTGTAAGCATAGTTGCCTCCATTCCCAGATTTTTAGCTCTAGTTCAGTTTTCCCCCTCTGTTCAGAGGTACAAATGCCTCTGGCTTTCTGGAACTGACTAGAGCAGAACTGACTTGCTAGTTTTTACCCTAAGAAACTGTTGGTAGCCTACAGGTAGAAATCAAAAGTGTGTCAGTTGAGATTTGGGTAGAGTAAGACTTGTACAGCATTAAGATGGTTTAAGTGCTCAGATCTGCAAATTAGCTTGGTCTTTGTACTTTTCTTGCTTTACCAAAATATCTAGAGTGAAACTTGCCATTGTGGGTTATTTCACCATCAATCACACAAACAAATGAGGCTTTGGGCACACACCTTCAGGGTTTTTTTTTAATGGTTTCAAAAATTTCTGCAGAGAATGAGGAGGCACCTACTGATCATTTAGAAATCATTAATAATAAACAGTGTTAAGAAAGTCAGTTCAAATTAGTTGATAAAGAACAAAATATGCAATTTTTTTTTTTCTGTGAAGTATAGGTGATTAAGATTTTAGGAGGGGAAACATATGTCAGACCCCAGCCAGTATTATTTAAATAATATTACATTATTATTTTGATTATGAACTGTTCAGGGAAGTTTACTTACCATGAAATTCTCTACAACTTTGGGTTTTGATAATTACTTGGTGAAAACTTCTGCATTATAAGGCTTGGTTCAATTTTCTGACAAATTGCAGCTCATAATCAAACTCAATTTATAATATATAAATTGACAGAAGTTCTCTGTTGCTTCCACATGGGATATAAAGAAGCTGATGTCTCCAAGATGGCAGAAATGCTTCTAACAGTGACAACAAGACATCTCCAAAGACCTTTTTTTTCCCCAACACTGCAGAACAACAGGTTGCTGAGGCTAGGCAGGTGGGATGGGAAGATATTTCCCTCCAATGCACTTTCTCCCGAGGGCATCAGCAATCATTTTAGTCCGTGTGCCTCAGGAGACAGACACAAAGTCTTTTAAGCCAAGGGGAGGGTTTTCATCAACATCAGCAGGCATTTGCTGAGGAGCCAAAAGGCTATGTGAATTAAATCAGTGAATCAGAAATGGAGGATGGAGCCAGGCCCGGGCTGGACTTCAGGAAGCAACTGAGTATTATGAGTTCAAAGGAATGAAGCCCAGAACCACAGCTCCAGTATCACCCTATCTGCAATCCCTTTGTAGGTTGCTGCTCTTGGATCTACTCAGAGGCTCAGCTTTTAGGACTGAAAGTAGCAGTTTCCCCATTCTACAAAACAACTACCAGCCATCAGTGTCTCCAAAGCCAGCAACTAGAGTAATGGTTCTCCAGGGTTTGCCATGCTTAATTGATTTAGGCAAAGACAGGGGTATTCGGAGTCCTGACAGGGGCAATTCTCATGTCACAGGCAGTACCTTGTGCTCCATTTCCAGCTAAGGCACTCAGACTTGAAAAATACTGATTTTTTTTTGTTTCCCAGAGGGAGTACAAGGAAGCATGCCACAGCAACACGAACCTTCATAAAATTAGGCCAACAATAATGTCTTTCTGCAAAAGTTTTTTTCAATGGTTTGTTTGTACTCTCCTGCTGGGCAGAAAAAGACAGAGAATGACATGTCTTTCATGTCAAAGTCCCCAACAGCACGAATGCAATAAAACCAACATGAGAAACAGGGAGTTTTTAAAAGGGTATTTTATCGGCCTTCTTTCCTCTGCCTGTTTTCCTGAGAGATTGCAAAAAGAGCACAAAGAGATAAAATGAGTTGGGGACAAAGAGGCAGATCTCCAACGTATTGCCCGTCCCAGCCCTGCACTTGGTGACAGCTCCCACCTTGTCAGGCTGAGGTGGTGGGTTCCCCATGTCCCCCAGCATGCCTGAAGCGTGTGTCAAGATGCATACATCAGAGGATGTGGTGAGTTCCCACCTCCTGTATTTGAGTGGCATGGGCCAGAGCAGGAAACTTGCCATGAGACTGAAAGCTAAACGTGTCTTCTCTAGAGCATGGTGAGGTTCACCAGCCCTCTCATCCACTAAGGGAGGGTAACCAAGACCTGGAAGTCTGCAAGCTCCAAAAGGCAAAGCCTCTCCAGAGTCAGTGAGACATTTTTTATTGACACAATAGAGAAACCAGGTGTAATGATGTCATCATGTATAAATGCTGTAATAGGTGGATCTCAAAAGATAGACAGTTTGTACTGAAACAGTTGTAAGTGCTCTGCAAAGACTGGAGCTTTAGCCTGCTCTCAAAACTTACTGCTGAGTTTTTGAAGTGGAGTTGTTTTCAGAAACTTAACAGTCCAACACACTTGAATAGGTGGAGGCTTGCAACATAAAGTATATCCTCATTTACATTAAAAAGTAGTTGCTTTCCATAGTGGAAAAATTAAGGAAGCAAAATGTATCATTTAAAACCACACTTGATTAGCTGAGATAGACTTTTATGCATGCCAATTATGATGTTTTACTCCTAAGATACCTATCTCTACTAGCAACATATTTTGTGAGTTTATTAAGAACATCACATTGTCTTTTCCTACTTAACTGTAGGAAATAATTCAAATAACAATAATTCAAACAAAATGTTGGAAATTTTCCATTGCAGCTTGTTAGAAAAAAAAGTTATCTTTCCAAAACAGTTATTTTAGAAAAAATCCTCAATATTTCAGAACCGAGTTCAGTATTCAAACAAAGTCCAACATACTGTGAAAACACACTTCCTTAATACATGCAGAGCTTCACCTGACAGGTTCTTGTCAAATAGTTTCCCCTTTTGCAGAGAGGGTCTTTGGAAAACCTCTGGTTAAAGAGCACATTGAATGCCATCTGGCTGGAAAGCCTACCCACAGAGGGAACTCTCATGCCTACAGAGTAGCAGAGGACTTCAATTCCAATCCAAATATTTTCCCTTTCAGGCAAGGTATTTTAACTTTTTTACTAACATAAATAAATAAAATACCATAAAAAGCAAATACTTTGCAAAAGAAATCCCACATCATCAGAATTAGAGCTGTGTAAATGATTGGATTTTTTGGTAGAGAAGTCAAATGAAAATATTAGTAGGAATAAAAATAATAATTAATTTGCAATCTTGCTAAGCTTATTTACTTATTTATTTGTTGCACTTACTTTCAGAAGATGAAACCACAAAACATCAACATTTCCTGTTCATTGAAAAACTTGGTTATTGACATGTTCTGTCCATGACACAGCTTCCACAGCCTGTGCTATTTTTAATAATGCTAGCAGAGCTCAGAAGAGGCAATCACAAAGCAAGGATAATTTAAAACACTACTGCTGAAAACACCTTTCAGCTGAACTCTGAAATTCCTGAGATGTGACCGATGTGGTTAATTTCAAATCTACTGATTGGGAAAGAACTTCTTTAATCATGCCATTCATAAGAAATAAAAATCTACTCGAAATGAGTCCAAGACAAATGTTTTTTATATACAGGCTCAAATCTAGATTTTGAAAGCATGCAAGACTGTTAAGTCTAATCAGTTATTACTTGCTCCAAAACTCCATTTTCAAGCACAAGTCCATTTTATAAGCCTCCCAACATTCACTGACATTTCTCTCAAATTATATGTTTAAGTTATATGAACACAAGGACAGATTTTATAGCTTCATTCAAGATTAACTATATGGAATAATTCAGGTAAAATGAACAAATGAAAACCTCAAAGCTAAAGGTCAGACCCCATTAAAAATATCACTCTTCATACTTACAGAAGCCTCTGTTAAAGTGTACAGGACATTTGAATTATTTCCTATCTGGTCCTCACAATGGGACAGAGAGGGATGTGTTTGTATTTTAGAAGTTAATCAGTGTTATGCAGCAGTAACTCTAAAGTGAAGTGTTACCTGGTGTGCCAGGAATGTCCTGTTTTCTTTTGAGAGGAGCCTGCCAAGGTACTGCATTACCATCATATGCCTTTCATGACTACTCACTATTATCAGCTTCTCAGTTTCATCTCTTGGATCAGCAGCAATTCCTTAAACGTATTTATTTTCTTTGCTAGCCCAGCAAAGGGCTGTCACAGCACATTGGATTACAGCAGCAAACAGGCCTGCTGGAGCTGCAAGGCTGCTTGCCCCTCCCCAGTCTCCCATACCCCTGTGGAGGCATAGCTGGGTGTGTGTGGCTGGTTTACCTAGAGAAGGGTAGGGAAGATGGGGTACAACTTTCCATGGCACGTGTAGGTTTCACCTCTTCTCTTGGGCACACCAAAGCTGCCAAAGACAGTGCCCATCCTGCAGGGAGTGCAAAGATACTGCCTGTGGGCAAATAATTTGCTACTGCACTGTACCAGGCTGCAGAAGAGAGCAGGTAGGCTAGCAGTATTTTTCCCGCAGAAGGATGACTTCATAGCCTTGTAAGAAAACCTGAAATCTTCCCTCCACTTTATGCTACAAAAAGGATAGAAGCAGACCAAAGGGACCCTGCAAACTCCATATCAGGCTGGGGAAACCTTTCCTGTCACAGCTGCAAGAAGAGGACAGCTGAGAACCTACTGGCAAGTGCCAGCAGAGAGAGTTGGAGTTGGTTTGCAAGAGAAGGATGCGAAGTCTGGGTTACATCTACTGAGGCCTAGGGCAACCTCTGCAGTGGACAGAGCTGCCTGGGCCAGCTGCTGCAGCTGAGGCTGCTTGCACTGGGGACCATCTGCTCCAACAACCTTGCTGGCGTGCTCACCTCCTCTGCCTTGGTATCTGTACTGTTTGCTGCTGCCAGAAGATGATCTTCTCCTACCACCTCTACGTTGCCCATACCTGGGACATAGGCTGAATTAATGAGTGCATAGCTCCTTTCCCGCTGGGGATTTGCCTATCAGCACCAGGCAAGACAAATGATGATTTTGCTCTTGTAGCCAATTGTTCCACTAGACAAATTTCTAAGTGGAATCAAGGCCTGAGGTAGAGGCATCGCAAGTCATTGCAAGGATCTCTCTAAAACTGAGAAAAACCTTGGTGCTGAGTGGCCTCACCGCCTCCCCTACACCTAAGCAGTGACTTTAGTGCTACACCCGAAGGGCATCCCTCAAGGTCCCCATCCTTATCCCTCCCAACACGCACAGAACAAATCGCCCTGACACGGCCAGTGGCACAGAAAACCTCAGCAGGCAAAGAGAAACTTTTACATTTCCAAGAGCTCCTCCACACAGCACTTCAAAGAAGGTCAGAAACTCTGTCTCACCATTTCAGACTGATGGCTGTCACCACTGTGTGCTCTCCATGTAGAATCAATTAGTAATAGCCAAAGTCTCCGGTGACTCTGCAGAGACGGATTTTCTTCCTCTTCTGAAATACCGTCAAGGTTTTCCCATCAAAGGATTATGCCTATGACAAGAAAGCAATGTAATTTAATATAAGCTGAGAGGGAAATGGAAAACTCCCCCGCCTGAGGCTAAAGCTGGGACTGTTGTATCTGGAAACACAGTTGTATAATCTCCAAAACGATTTCTCACCTCTGCCTCAAAAACCCCCTCAAACCTTTCAAAACAGCCTTTCCAGACCATACATGTGTGAGGGAGAAAATTAGCTCAGGTCAATTCCATGCCCTCTAGCATAGATAATTCTTTTTTTCAGATACAGTTTTGTTATTTGTCCTGTACAGAAAGATGAAAAACATTACAGACAGAAGTAAGGTTTTCAAACCCTGCTTAGACTTCTAGATCCTGTTTTCTGTTGTAAATTAGAAGTCAATGGATCTGTGCAGTTTACAGCAGTGAATTTCTGACCCACTGAGACTAAAACAGGAAATAGGTTTATAAGAAAAATGGCCACAAATTCCCTATTATTTGGTATATTTTTTTTAGAATATGCATTCTTTTGGCAGCATATCACACTTACTAGGGGTGCCCACATTTCTGTCACAAATATTTCAGTGGAGTAGCCTTTTTAAAATATGGTATCATTTGTGGATGACCATGGACTCATTGGTGTGTGTCCATTCCTTAAATTAGTCTGCCTGATGGCTGTATCACTTTTTCCTCCCCCCCGCCCCCTTTTGTGGTCACATATTTTATTTACCAAACTAGCTTGTGAGAGTTGGAGGAAAGGTACTGTCTGTGCTTTCCTCACACAGAATGGATTCCAGAAACAGTTTAGTACTATGCAGAAGGAGAGCTTGGCAGGCCTTCCCTGTCATGGTAATTCAGAGGCTTAAGGCTACCACTCAGACAGAAAGAGAAAAACAAAAATAAGCAGAGGAACAATTTTCCTAATTGTTTACCCTTTCTGTACAAACTTATTCATGAAACTTGTCGCTCTATATTTTTTTATATGCTTTCATAGAATAAAGCATTTCAGTTAAAAAAAAAAAAAAAAAGAGATGGTGGTTGTTTCCACTTGGGTGCTGTTTTCTCACAGTGGCTATGGTTTCACAAAGTTGCTGCCTTTGCTTTCTTTGCTGACCCTGCACAGCAGGCAAAGCGGCTTAGCCTTCAACAATCTGGATTCACATGAGTTTCGGGGTGACTGAAAGAACAACTAGAGCAAAAAGCAATGAGAAAATAATCGGCATTAAAAATCTACCCATCATCATCATAGCCCTGCTGGGACAATTAAGGAAGAAATGAGGCAGAGCTAGCAAGAGGAGAGCAGGTAACAGGGTGTTTTGCCCCCATCAGGCAGAGCAGCAGAGGAGCACTCCCATCCCACGTGGCACCACCACAGCTTTGGACCTCCCTGGACACAATTTCAGCTGGTAAACTGCTGAATCAGGTTTTAAATGCTTTGCTGTTCTGAGGTACTTTGTGTCAGCCTCTTTTTTATGAGGAGAAATGATTGCCAATAATTTAGTTTTCAAAGAGAGACTTCAAATTCACCAAAGACTGAGGGTATTCAGATCTGGATTTCAAATTAATCCAAAACTTGTATAAATCCTGAATGGACCCTAACTGAGACTTTAAAGAGTTGTATTAATTTTTCCTTTAATACAAGAGGCTACAGGTGACAGCACCAAAATATCACCAAGGAAATTCTTCTGGCATTATTTCCACCTTAACTATAAGAAGAAAATACTAGACAAACCCAATTAGAAAGCCTGAGAAAAGAAAGATTTTTTTCTTTTTAATTCCTTTTTTCTTTTGCTTTTTCTCTCTTCCACACCAAAATAACACTAGAGAGTGGAGAGTGCTTTCCCAGTGTGTTCCCAGAGGAATGATAGAGTTGCCTATGGTAAGGGCAAACTTTCTTGGTTAGGAGTCACAATTTCCTTTGCAGCCTCTACAGAACTACAAAAAAGCTCTGCTGGATGCAGAAGCCACCAGCCTTACTGGCTTTCCACTCCAGGACTAAGATGTATTCCTTCAATCACATTTTTATGTAAAAAATAATAAAACAGCACAAAACTCACATAATGCAGCAGATATAAAACAGTCCTGGGGAGAAGGCTAGAAACTTAAGTACAGCAGATTTGATTTAGCATCTGTGGGATTTGTAGACGTAATCAGTCCTTAGAAAACGTGTGACTGAAGAGGGCATTAAAGCCTGGTCTAAGGGATGATCCTACTTCAGGAACAGAACAGAATGAGGAGATGGAGGAGAGAAAAAAAGAAACAAAACGGATTACAAGACTGGCTCCATTTGAGGGCAATATGTTATTCCTATTAGACTGTTTCCACTCTGGGTTTTCATACTTGAGAAGTTGGATAAGCCTTGGACAAGCCTCTGACCTTTTAAATACTTAGCTGAAGCTGGAATTCCAAACCTTTTGAAGCTGACCCATCACAAACACTAATATACAAACAGCTTCCACATAAATATTAAATGCAAAAGACGTAATTTATAAAAACGTTAGTGTGCCAAAGAATACTACTGAACCTGTCCAAAGATGTTTTTTTTACATCTGTCACACACTGAAAAGTAGCTAGACTAGCTCAAGGCTACTTTTAAAAGTGTTTCACTACAGCTATCATTGCTTCATTGGATCCCTGCAGTTACTTGAGAAGTAGTGTGCAAAACTCAGCTGTTCCACTTTGCATCAGATTGCATTGGCATCTTCTTCAAACTTCAGATCCTAACATGGTAGCCCAAATAAATAAGCAGAATTCCCCTGAGGTCCAGCTATTAATGTTTATTATTTGTATTCATAAGTTCAGCTATGCTGTCTTTGTGACAGACACATTACAAGAAAATAATTTGCCTTGGAAAATGTATCTTGTTGCATTCCAGTTGAGCTAAGAGGGCTACAAGAGTTCAAGGTTACTTACTAGATCCATGTGTAATATTCATAAGGCTTCTCATTTTTCATGATATCAGCATACTTGTAAATTGATTTGCATGTTCTTCATGGAAGCACCAGTGAATATAAGTTTATAGGTACACCTTCATTTAAAGGCAACAACAAGAACTATCGTCATTCAACAGAAAGATGCAAGCCACACCTTCCACATGCTTTTATTATAGTAGTCTCACTAGAAAGAGCCAACATAATGGTGTTTATCATTGCCTTTTTGTGCATATGTCTTTAAGTTCAAGCACTTCACATGGACTTTCTGCCACCAAGGATTAGTCACATTGTTGACACTCATTCATCAGTTCAGTTACTCTACATTTCAAGAAATTCTTCAACAGCCATCAGTCAGCCACTTGGAAATGCAGTCTAAGAAACTACAGTGATTTGGACAGCAAAAGTAATGCGGTTACTGGGAGAAAGTTTGGGGAAATGTATTGGCAATATCACCGGAAGAGCATTTCCTATACTTTACTGACCACCAAATTAAAAGCTGTTATAAAATATTGTTAAAGCTGACTTGTAGTCTGTTTGCAACTCTTTGTACACATCGTTATGAAAACTGACCTCGAACAAACTGGGTATTCACAGTGACAGTGTGTCTTTTTCCTAGAAAAGTACGGTTGAATGAACAAGATTCATGAAATTCACATATATGCTTTCCAGAACAACTATAACTATCCCATCTGTGCCTCTGCAGTACTCAAAAAATATTTTTATGTTCTTAAATCTTTTGACAGTATATCTGAGCAACAGTTATTTGTAGCAACCATAACACAGGCTTTATCAACCTTTAAAAGCTTCAGCCATGTAACATTCAAATCCATTCAGGTTATCTTCTGTTTGTTTGAAGGCAAGGAACTATGGAAGGTTTTACCTTGAAAGAAGTTACTAGTGATTTTAGCTAAATAAATACAAGATGATTTCTAAGCATGTCTTTTTCTTAGTCTTCCAAAAAATAGGGTTCACATGCCAGAATAATGCATGACACAATGCAAATTTGGCATCTATATCTCTGACCTTATAACAAACAAATGTTGCTTCTCATGGGAAACCAATAAAGCTCATATAACTTGTATTTCTTTCAAGGAAATATCACTATATTCGTCTGACCTGCTAGCCAGAATGCTACCCATATTTTGTACACCAACTCAACCCCTGCTTCAAGGGGACAAAGGGTAACTTGGGTGTTGCTCATATCTCCTCCTTCCAAAACCTAAATTTACCTTTGGGTTCTTTCACTGAGTCCTTGTGGATGCCAAAAACCAGAGGAAAGTCACAAGTGCAGGGCAGTAGCAGGAATAAGTCACAAATGGAGAGGGACCCAAAGGAATGCCTTTGTTAATAGGGCAACCATTAAGCAAGGCTCCTCTCAAGCATGTATGTACTGCAAATGCATATGAGGCTCCAGACTTCAGTAAATGGTTGAGCAAGTTTACTGACATGACTCATTCTATTGCTATGTCTAAACCAAATCAATTTTAGCTATTCAGCTTTGATGAATGTTAAGGTCATAACAACCATAAAAAATAAGAAAGGCACCTGAAAACATTAACAACATGGGAAAAATATGGGGTTTAGCTGAAAATAAACAGAAGAAATTTCAAAACAAAGAGCAAGTTTATTTGTTCTTTCCCAGAAAGATTACCTTCTCTCATAAAAGGAGCTTGTTATTAAAGTTCCTTTGCTTCCCCGGCAAGGGTACCATGGTTCTGTAACACTGTTAGTCTGGTCAAAGCCTACGTGGGCCACAGAAACCAAAGCAGTGACAGTGTTTATGAGAGCTGGAAGCAGGAAGAGCGTGAGAAAGATGAGGAGAGACAATATTAGTCACCTACAAAATAAAAAGCTAGGCAAGAGGGCTAAATTGCTGAAGGGTAGATAGAGCTAGCAGTGCAGAAACACAGTCAATTTCTTTTTAATAAAAGGGAAAAGAAAATTGCACATGCTCAAAGAAAAGTCCTTGAAAGTACCTGACAGCCAGCTCTGACTGAAGGGGAAATAGAGATTAATTTGGAGAAATCTAGATCCAGCAAAATCTTATTCTGTTAACCCCTTTTGTTTAGTAAATTCAGTTCAAAGTGCTTTTGCTGATAAGGATTTTTAGGGCCCAGTCACACAAGATCTTATAGGATTAGGATTTTATCTTGTGGGCTCTGCTACTGAGTGTTTTAGCTGGCTGAAGCCATAGTAGCTGAAACTGCTGAAGCACATCTATGCCTACACTTTATATTTTCTCTTAGTCTTAGTTTTAAGTCATTGCTGGAGTTCTACATGGGAGGTCACAATTTGGGCATCAAATACAATATTTTCCATCCACCAGCTAGAACCTAACAAACATTGCATCAAATAAATTTGTGCCCATGCCAAATTCAAAATTAACTTCCCAAGCCAAGCTAGGGTTGATGGGATGGGGCCAAGGGGCCCACAACTCTGCTGTTGAGCTAATGGAGCAGCCTCAAGCTGCCAATCCAACAAGGGAGACTTTTTTATTTAACATATACATTACACAACGTGTGCAATATTTTCCACATTCAATGAGAAGACTTTATTTATAAGCTGCCTGTGTTGAAATGGTCTCTTATTACAAGGAAGCAGCAAGCCAGGTTGAGCCTGGAAATGAATTCTCATTTTCTCCTTCACTGCAACGTTCAGTGACATGTTGCTCATTCCCTCCAAAAATATTTTGCAGATGGTTTTGGCCATTTACTGAACATACAGGCCCTAGAATAATGACGTTTATTCCCAAATCTCTTAATCTTGTTCGGCCTTCATTACTTATTGGAAGAGTCAGTGAGATACTGAGTTTAAGAAGTTGTATCTACCTCCAGCAAGAATACCTATGGTGAAGACACACAGTTTCATTTTTCAGCCAGAAAAGTGTCTTTTGTCATCATCAACAGTTTCAAATGGTTTGAAATTTTGCAGACAGGTTTCATATATAATTTTGAATCTTTTCTATTAATGCAAAATTGAGTTAGATGCTTCAGAGTTTGAAAGAATGGGCCAAATCTTCACATCTATGCTGACAGCAATATGAATGGATATTTGCACAAATTAAAAAAATGTCAACAGTTCTGTCTTCATTCATGGGCCCAGGATGCTTTCTCTGAAAATTCCTACTTCTAGCTTCACCTGTGATGTTCGTAAAATTTCTTATCATATAGGATATTATTCAATATTAAAAAGAAGTCAGTGCATGTATGAAGCCCTTGTTATGTTCTGTAATAATAATTTATTATGCAAGCCTTTGGGATATTCTGCAAGTGCACATATATAATGAAAATGACTATTCCATTTCTTGATGTCATGTTAAGTACTTTTGCTACATCTAAGACATCCAAAAGATGGTCTTGGGTAACAAACCCCAGAGGAATTTTCTGAATTGTGAATCCTGGTCCCACAGAGGCACCATCTACCAGCTTTGAGTTAAATATGCATGTCTTACTGAGAAACGTATTTCCCAACATCATTATCTTCTCAGTATTTCCTATTGTTTGGCTTAAATTACTTCCTGCTTGGAGAGTACTCGTAGAACCACTGGTGGCTGTGAAACCCATTTTGGATATCTGCCTTTATGCCTATACTCTATAAGGAATTAATGGTGTGATTACATAAACCAGTGAATTGTCCTGTGGAGATAACAGAGATATCTCCGAACAAGCCAGTTGTGCTGCAAGCAACGTGACTAATTCAGGCTGATAGCCCTAACCACCTCTGGTGCAACCCTTTCCACTACAGGAGAGACCAGATTCTATGCTGCTAGTTGCAACAGATGTTTGTTTAACAGAAGATGTGCATTAAACTAGGCAACCAGTACATAATTATTCAAATGCCCTATAAATTAGCACTTTGGTTTACTGCTTTCTCTAGCTGATCAGAGAAGAAGGACTAATTAGGAAAAGGGTTTAATTAGTAACAAAAAGCATTTTTGAAATAGGCCTACAGAGGGAAGACAGTCTCTGTCTATGTTAAAAAAAAATATATATATCACATTGTAGGCACTTAAAGTTAGGAAGGTGTCAGGGGAGTTTTAAAAAGAAAGGCTGTAGAAAGAGCACAAACATCAGAATGACTCATCCTCTCCTGGGAAAGTCATAAAACCTCTCTGTCCTTTGAAAAAACATGTTAGGTCAGAAATCAATAAAATTCTGATAGGACACAATGACATTTCAATAGCAGTCTCAGTAATAAAGTCCCATTTATGTAATGCACACCAAAATAGGCAAGAAGACTACAAGTAAATACTTATTTCCATACAACTGCTAAAAGTCTAACAGCATGCAAAGGCTGAGCTAGAATGTCTGGGTTTAAACATTAACAGCAAGGGTTTTAGGATCACTTAGTAAAAGACAGTATGACAACAATATCAACCTGTCAGCGGTGGCTTGATGAGTGAGACCAGAGCCACTGGAGGGACAGAAAACACACAGAAGTAAGGCAATTTGATGGTCTCAGATATATGGAAAACTGCCATATCCTGCAGTAACTATGTTCTTGAAACAACTGGTCAGAGAACTTCCAAAAAATGAAACTGTCGATTGATTAATTTCTGAACCCAGCAAAGGTTCTGATTCAAAATGTTATTTTTGAAAATTCTGACGATGATATACTTATAATCCACCTCCTTGGAGGACTTAAAAAGCCAAAACCAAAAACTTCACTCAGGAATGATTAATTAGTAGGTTAGACAAAAAGAAGCAAAAAGAGTCATCAAAAGCTACTCACAAATGGTATAGAGCTGTTTACAGACAACATTGTAAAAATATAAGACTGACTGGTGATTTTGAAGAAAGTGAGATAAAAAATGGTAGAGCTAAGCACCAGAGTAAAGAGGAATATTAGAAACAAGAAGGCATGCTTCAAAATGTGTAGATCACATACAATGGAGAAAACCAGAAAACAGCTAAATTAGAGCACATCGGAAGTAAAACCAGAGTAAGAAAGGACAAAAGTGACTGAGAAAGAACTTTCTAAAGAAGTAAAAACTAACAAAAAAAAATCTTTTTCAAAAACATCAGAAGCAGAAAGCCTGCCAGAGAGGCTTTAGGGCTAATAGATGATCACAGCCTAATAGGAGCACTTGCAGAAGATACAGTTATAGCAAAAGAGCTACTTCTCTCCAATTCATTATTGAGAATTATAGAGTATCCTTTCTTTTCAGGGGAATGAGCTTAAAGAACTGTCTCAAATTGAAAACTTACAAGAAAATGTCTTAGAATAAATCACTAAAACAGTAACAAATCAGCCGAAGAAGATGACATTTGCTCAGGAGTCATGAGGAAACTCAGCTGTGAAATTCTCAGACTACTAGCTGGTACAATTTACTGCCTAAATGTCTGTCAGCACCATAGCGAGGGAAGATGGCAGACATGACACTGCTTTTCAGAGTAGGCAGATGAGCAGCTTGGGAAAAGTACAGATTAGGAAGTCTGACTTGTTTATTGGGCAGCTTGGTAGGAAAAAATTTGGGATGCTGGAAGCCAGTTGCATATGTATACAGTTTAACTGAGAGGTCAATCCAGGTCCCTTTGGCAAGGGGAAGCAATGCCGCACAAATCTGTTCAGATTTGCTGAAAGAATATATGAGCTGGAACCTGTGGTATCTGACTTACCTATAACAATGATTTGAAAAAGGAAGTAAATAATGAAGTTATAAAGTTTGGCGATGGTACCAAAATATTCAGGCAGTAAAAACTGCCTGATTGCAAGATTGCAAAGAATTGCAAAATAACTGGGAAATAAAATTACAGCTAACATTCGATACCAGCAAGCGCAAATAAATCCATGCAGAGAGAAAAACGTCTACATTTATGGGCTGTTAAGTACTCACCACAACACAGGGAAGAGATTCTGGATCTTTTGTGGATAGGTCCATCAGATGGTGGTGGTCAGTATAGGCCAATGAAGAAAATGGAATTTTAGGAATTGTTAGGAAAGGAATAGAGAACAAAGCAGCAACACAACATTATGCCATGCTTCACCACCTCAGCTCATCTATGTTCTGCACACCTTTAGTTCCTACCTACATCTTGAAAATCATGTAGCAGGGCTGGAAAAGGACAGAGAAAAGCAAAAAGGATGATCAGCAGTATGACATGACTTCTGGAAGAGGAGAGGAAATGGACTGTGATTCTTCAGCTTGGAAGAGAAATGACTGATGGAAGATATGCTAGAGTCTTCAAATCATGACTGGAATAGAAAGGTTAATATGGGCCAATTATTTGTTATTTCTTCTGACACAAGACCTAGGGGATGCCAAAGCAAACTCTCAGGCAGCTGCTGTAAAGCAAATAAAAGGAAGCATTTTTTCCCCATAGGATTTATAGTAAATTAATGGCCATCCAATGTTGTGAAAGGAAAAAAACCCAACTATAAATATGTTCAAAAAACAATTTGACAAATTAATAAGGGAAAATAACAGTTCACCAAGGGTTATTAGACCTACGGATACAGCCTTCAGTCAGGAAGTCCTTGGGACTACACTAAAGACTGCTGGGGTGTAGAAATTTGTAATAGAAATGATAAGACTGGATGAATGGAAAATGAAGAGGTATATCTGGGTGTGGAAGCACCAGAAAGAAGAGCAGAAAAAGGCACATAAGAAGTGCAGGCACCGGTGGCACCTAGATTAGCAGATGCTCAAGTTCCCAGCACATCTACATTCAACTTCCCAGGACACTCAGAATGAGAAATCAAGGAAAATTTGAGAACAAGGGACAGTCTCTACGCAGACTAGACAAAAGCTCACATCACTGAGAGATAATGGCAGGGAAAGAAAGGGCTGGAGCTTTAAGACACCAGGTAAGGCAGGTAGTGGATAAATACTCAGAAAGGTGAGACAGAAGATCACAATCATGGTTGGCCCCTGAAGGGTACAACAGGACATCCAAAGCCAGCACATATTTCCTAAGGATAATACAAGATATGATAAGAACTCAAAATCCAGATTTCCCTGTCCTCTTTTACCTCAAGGAACCCTGACCAGACACACATCTTGGTGCCTGCACATTGGCAAGAGTATTTGGACACATGCAAAGTGCTGCTTCTGAGTACGTGTATATGAGATTGGGATTGTGAGTCAGTGCAGTCAGTTTTGTTTTAAAATAGATTTGAACAATCACAGCACTGTTGAGGTGGGAAGGCACCTTGGGAAATCTTCTAGTCAAGCCTGCTGCTCAAAACAGAATCAGCTAAGGCAGATTGCTCAGGGCTATGGCCAGCTGGGTTTTGAATGTCTCCAGGGATGAAGACTTCACCGTCTCTCTGTGTGGCGTGGTCCAGTGTTCGATCACCATGACTTTTTTTATGTTTAAATGGAATTTCCTGTTTCAACTTGTGCTCATTGCTTTTTGTCCTCACCAGGCACTAGTGAGAAGAGTCTGGATCCACCTTCTTTATTTACCCCAACACACATTGATAAGAATCCCTGAGCCTTCTCCAGGCTGAACAGTCCCAGCTCTGTCAGCTTCTCCTCATATGTCTGTCACCCAGCCATCTTTTTGGCACTAATCATGTCTTCTCTGAAAAGGTTTCAGATTAAGCTTTGCTGTATCGTTCCTACATCAGCACTGAAGTATATATCAGAGGTGAATTATGTCTGGATTTGCCTTATTCAGAACATAAGGCTTTGGTCAGATCCAGTACACCTGGTTTTAGGTGCCTTCATTGTCCTGGTTAGGTTCTGTCCCTACTGCCATGCAGATAGTCCCTCTCCCAGTCAAATGGGCATCTCAAGTACAATGGACTCAGTGTATCAGAGCTTCCCACTTCCCCAAGGGCAAGTACAGTTGAACACAATACAAACACATTTATAAAGAAAATGTTTACAGACCTTTTCCTGAAATGTTTCTGAAATGTCGGTGCTGCCTCCCAAGATATAATGCTACATTCCAACAGTGGAAGCCAGGGGAACTCAGCTAACAAAAGCAGAAAGGTCTAGTTGTGTTATATTTATTGCAGCCCACACAGGAGCAGCAAATAAAAAACCCAGCAAAGTAATGGGGAACTATAACTGAACTTCCAAGATCCAGTGACACAGCTGGGTAATTGGTTCCCTGCTTTTATACATACCTCTCTTTATACATCCCTCATTTGGATACCAAAGGTTTCTCAAAATGGTTTACATTTTTATAAGGAGCCATTAAGCTAAGAATACAGAATGAACTATTTGCAACATCATGAAACGAACTTTTTTGCACTTGGACAATAGGGGGTTTTAAATTCACACCATGCTTCAAGCATGAGTTATTTACACTGGGAAAGTCTTTTCAAACTTCAGACAAAAAGTGAGATTCATTATATATTATGCAAAAGCTACCAACTCATATACATGACATCAAGTCATATATTACAGACATGAAGCCTTTCACGTTTTACTGAATGTCATAAGGTTTGCAGTTCCCACATTGTGTTTTAGTATTTCTGCCAAAATTGCCAACAAAGAATGTGTCTTTAATTTCTCTGACCCTATTGTGTCAAAAACCTCTCTCATGCACCCCATACTGTATCTTTTAGACCTACTCAGTGTTCACTTCTGAAATTTCAGAAATGCTCAATAGGAAAACCTCAGAACATACAATACAGCTTCCTTACTCACATCTGGAACCATACATCAAAAATCATGCCTAAGAACAAATGTTCTGCAATATTTTTCTTACAAAATTAATGAAAGGACTACTAATATTTCCACCAAAATAAGTTGGGTCTTGTAAATGGCTAAAAAAGAAGTAACTGAGCTGATAAAAATTAAATCACTTTTGTCATTTAACTCTTTGGCAGGCCTTAAATATCTACCAAGAAGAAAAGACAGACCTTATTAATTCTAGTAGCAAAATTGTAACTTCATATTCTTTACTGTATCACTCATTGCATAAAATTGTTTTCTATTTAGATCCTGATTTACAGCTTCCCTTACACAATTTTCTCCTTATTTATTAGGGATGATTAAACATATATGAGTATTCCAAAGTAAACCTGTAAAAGTTCATTAATTCTTAACCTATATCTCAGCTCAACAAAATCAAATACCGAACAAGTGCCTCCCTCACTAGTTAATGAGTGCTTTCATATTATTCTTTTACCAACATTGTGGCTACTTGAGGAAGAAGACCACTGATTATGACCCAGAAAAGACATTGAATTTCCTTCAGGCAGAGTCTTCCACTGTGATGGATCCTCCAGATGCGTTCTTCTCAATAACAGTAGGTATCAACACAAAACTCCTTTGAGAAGGTATATGCTTTCCTTTAACTCACAGGATAGCTGTGAAAAAGGTATAGGAATGAGGGATATTAGCTGAAATTTATACAGGGCTTTGAAGGCGAATGCACCAATTTTTTTTTTTTTTTGTTATGGTCATCATGTAGTTAAGCAATGAATTTGTATGCTCCAGAGGTTTTTCGAATACAATGTTAATCATGGTACTACTTGTGTTTGGTTTTGTGAAAATACCACTTGTGTAATTTTTAAAAATGCAAATTCTTGTTCTCATTGAGTCACCAGTGTCTTCTCTTCCATCAGAAAGGATTTGGGGAGTGGGTTATTTTTGTTTTATTTTCCTGGGACTTGAACTTCAAACACCTACTTCATTCACTTACAGTTCTTATGTTCAGGTTCAGAGAGGTTCCTCAGCTGTTGCTCTACTTGCAAACTATTTTTCTAAAGACCTCAGGTTGACCTATCTTGAATGTTATTAACCTTGGCTACAGCCAGCCATAATAACCTATAAATAATGAAGTCCCATTCCCTTCTCACAAGCCTTTAGAGCATCCAAAAGACTTGCCTTAAAGACTACTCAACCAGCATCAAAGTTTTGGTCAGCTTAAGAGAAAAAGTTAGTAAACTCCACCACATTGCATATCAGAAAAAGACATAACGATAAATTCAGCAAAAACCTATTCATAAGCTAAGGATTAACCAGACAAGACAAGACAGGGGGGAGCTAAAGAAAAAACCCTCATCTCATGCAAGTCTAAGGCAGTGCCTCAATAAACTCCTCAGGCAATGAGGTGGGCTGAAACATGCTGAAAGAACTGAGGGTATCCAGGCCTCTTGGTGGAGACAGTATCAGTACTATAGCAGAACCTGGATATCTTGGCATAACCTGATATCCCTATAGCATTGTTATTTCTGATGCAAACGTTCTTCCAAAGTTAATTGAGCTACAGAGAGCATCAGCAGGCAGAGAAATCCCCCCATGGTTAAATCAAAAAAAGAGAATGCTGAAGAAGCATTGCTTGCAAAAGTAAACATGCTGGAAACAGTTTTCTTATTCTTGGGAACAACCTTTCACTGACAAAGGATGCACAGAAGAATAAGGGATTTGATATAGAAGTTGGCTCTTCTGTTTGCATCTCCCCAGGCAGACATACTGAAATGCAAGAGTGTTAACACTTAGGAAACTTTAACCAGTGACAGGTAGCAAATGGCAAGGACACTGCTTTACACTAGCCAAAGACTGACAATCCTGAGGGCAAAGCTCAGGAGTGCCACAAATTACTTGCTAGGGTGTGCAAAGACTGTCAATCAGATGAAGACCACATAATCTGTGTGCACAAAACTCTCTTGTCCAGAATATCAGTCTGCCATGTCAGACTTACCGCTTTGCCTCTGTGGTGCAGTACCCCACTGTGGAGAAGGCTCTGGTTAGAGCCAGAGATGATATGACATGGGGTCACATCCCATCAGCAGTGCCCACTGCATTCTAATATGTACACAATTATTGAATTTCTGCACTATCAGAATAGTATTATACACTTCAACTTGTTATAGCTCAGAAGCAAACCCTTGACTGGTTCTGTGCACAGTTGGTGGATATCAAGAAGTGAGGTCGTTTAATCACTGACAGTGAACGAAATTAACTCAATTTTTCAAATGCAACATATTTATACAACCCGTGTTTTAATTCCTGTTTACATAATAGCAGCAGCACATAAACCTATTAACAGAAAGAACTCAAACAAGGAACAAGGATAAATTTCCTACAAAGCTTTCTATTTCTTTATGGAGTCATGGGTGCACAGTGATACCAAAAGTCAAATTTGTTCTAGTGTCTGTTTCCATGACAAATATTTGGCCATCCAGGTTTTATAGTCTTGACTGGATCCTAGACACTCCTAGGAACATCTTTATCATAGTTGTTCATCAAAACAGTTGAAGATAACATTTTGATGAGCCATGGAAGATATCTGCTAAATGAGCTTAAATTATTTGAGAAAGATTGTGGCTCCTGCTCAAAGAACTCCTTAACTCTTCAGTAACAAATGAACCTCCTGTGCTGGATGGCTTTAACTAGTATACAAATGAGCTTACTCTCTTTACCAATGTTCTTCATACTACCAAAGCTGAACCAACCATTCCTTAGTATTTAAGCTGACTGTGATTCTTCCATTATTTCCATGAGTTTGGTTGAAGACTTATCATGAGCATGCAATACCAGTGAATGTATCAATACTCCAGATTTTATAAATTAGATTATAAAATAATTATTATCAATAAGCCTACAACAGAGCCTTGCAGAAGATACTGTCTTTGGGGAGTTAGTGGTCTTGGGCAAGCCATGTTGGACATATTAGACCTGGTAACCCTTATGCTGGCAGGAGTGACTGCTGTGGCAATGTACGTGGCAATGCCAGAGGAGATGTGGGACCGATCTGAACATGTACTGTTCCTGGGTATCATTCCTGGATACATGAAGCTGGACATGCTCTGGTGGACAGAGAGAAAGAGATAACACTCCTACCTGTCAAGACAGGCAATACGGGTTTTTTTGTTGCACTGAATAAAAGGCATGATGGCATAGGAGGGACACTGAGCCTCTCCATGCAGGGGAATTGTATACAGTGTGCTGCGGCTCTCTACCTGACATCTGTCTGATGCAGGACAGAAGCAGGGTTCCCAGCATCCAAAGGGACGTAAGATTTTTCTTGCTATCTATATTCCTCTTCCTTTTTCTATCTTATTATTATTAAAGCAATTTCATTTCTTTATTTGGAGCCATGCCTTTCTTACTGAGATCCAGAAAGAATGGTGCATCCCCTCTGGTGCAGAACACCCTACAAGATGATAAGTATGGCCAGGGAAACCGCTGATGCAACTGCAACTGCATTGCTGGCAATCACCATGCAGCTACCAGAGCTGGAATGAGTTTGTTTCCATAGTCCACTCTTTTGGTTAAAACATTATAGAACTCAGTTATCTTCCCTCTCGGAGCAGGTGTGACCTATATATATAAGGACAATAGCATGTGTGCCAGGAAATTCAGCCTTCTTATCAATCATATTATAATGTCTCAACATTTCCCACTAGCTTTTAAAAAAATTAGTTATCAATATGTCAACAGATTATGTATTGTGGATGCATGTTTACCTGTTATAACTACAGACTTGAAAAAAGTGCAAGCCAAGTTTTATTCCCAACTCTGCCATAGGCATCCACAGTAGATAGGACCAAAAGTCCATCCCGATACCCCCTCATACCCTTAAATATAGCTAGTAGAGGTACTTAACAGGAGAGTTTTAAGAACCAGGCAAGCACACAGTGAAGATTTGCCCAGTATCTCACCAAATTCTGGCAGAGTTTAGCGATTTCTCAGTCTACTGTTGTATCTTTTTGATGCAATACAGCCTAGGTTCTTAAAGAGCTTTTGCTGAGACACACCTTGGAAACTGCTTTTTCTGAAATCTGAGTCCAAATTGCTTAACCTCTTTACCTCAGCCAGCTAGATGGAGTGATTAAGATAAAAATGTCTCTGTGAAGCATCTTTGAGATATTCTAGGCCAAGTCTCCATATGAATGTACAGTATTAGATTATTAATATAATTTTTGATAGGGCTTCTGTCTTCCATTTTATTCTGAAGTCAGTAAGCACAGCACTTCTCATGTTCCACTGTGTGGTTTGCTTTGTTGGCAGAAACCTGGTATCTGCTTCCCTATTAATATCATTGCACTGTCTGAATGTATTTTAAGAGCTTATGATACTTGGCAATGTGTAGGTTAGATTTTGTTATTGTTGGGTCAGAATGCAGTGCATTTAATTTAAATGTTAGCACAAGATGGGTTTTATCTGATCAAGAAACCATGCAATAGTAGGAAGGGGTATATTTCCTTTAAAAAACAGGCACCCCTTGATATATTTTCAATGCCAAAGGTTTTAATCTGTTTGAATGGCAGCCACATAGTCCCATTACACTGACTGGAAACCAAGAACAGGGAAGCTGGACAATGATGCAAAAGTGGATTTTTTTGGCAGCTGTATGTAATGCATTTGAACTTGTGAATGAAATATGGTGACATGCCTTCAGCTCACCCCAAAAGTCCTTTCTCTGGCAAAAATCTCAAGACATATTTGCAGAACAGTGTCAAGAAAACAATAAAAAATGACCGATGCATTTTTACTGGAATGTGCAAGTAGGAATTTAAGCCTTTCCTCATCAATGATACCAATTAATGGAGAGGGTCCGTTGGGAGTTAATTGCTGTTCTCAGCAGCCTTCAGTGCCTCAGCACAAGGAAGCATTTCCAGGCTGGTTCACCATCACCCAAACACCAGCACGGCTTCCCCCATCCATTGCATGCCACTGACCCCAGGCCAGAGGAGATGACGCTGACTGGGGCTACAGGGCACTTAGTTCCTGTGTAAGTGCTGCTTACATGCTTCTGAAACTCGGGCCCCACCTCTCTTTTTCATCTGATTAAATCTGACATTTCCATTCAGTAAAGGAAGGAACATACACAGGAACTTCACCGAAAGTTTGAAGCTCATAATAATTTTATTAGTAGTGGCAGCACCATCTGGGTTTTCCAGAACATACACCCCAACATAGTCACATGTTTATGTGAAAAGTCACCACCCTCGAATTAAAGCTTATATGTTTAATGCTCACCTTTACAATTGCACCATGCCCGACATTGTTACCTAGCCATGGCTTGTTTATTTGAAACAAAAATTTTAAGTATGCATTTCTTTCTTTTTTTCACTTCTTTCTTTCCTCTCCTTTGGGTAGTGGCATATGTTGACTCTTCTTGGCTTTAACAGCAACGCTATATATACTGAGATTCCTTCTGGACAAGAAATGAACAGAAATACTATACACAGCTAAATAAGAAAACACGGATTATTGCATGAGCCCCTGAAGGCCTACTTTGTCTGTGCAACAGTTTGTTTTACTTTTCATAAAATTTATTTTGGCTGTAGCCAGATTGATGGTGATTATATGTGAAATCCCTCCCACAAATCTGTCACATAAATGCATCATTAATTTAAGATTTTTACACTTATTTGGATAATTAATGTGCTTTCTTACTCATTAGCAGATACTGGTCATCACTATAACATCAGCAAACAATAAAATGCTCACTGTGTGAGCAGTTTTTAGTTGCTGGGATTTGCTACTGCTTTAAATGCATTCACAGTCGTTAGAAACCTACACAGCTTTGGGGAAAAAAAACCCCAAACAAACAGAAAAAAACACCTCAAGTAATGTCAGATGTCTTATTAGCCTAGAAAGATCAAATTATGCAACCTGAGAGATGGCAAAATGTCCAGGTTCTCCTTTTGCCAAACAAAAAAACCCAATCCAACAACAACACCCCCCCTCCCCTTAATCAGATTTTTGAAGTTTGATACAAAGTAAATCCTGAGCTCCATTGGCATTTCTGTTGATAATACCAGTAGATTTGATATATTCCAGAGGAAAAAAAAAAGGGGGGGGGGGGGCAGAAAGAAAAATCAATCTTGAACTGCTGCAGCAAAGGGGGCAGGAAGTGCCCACTGCAGGGTCTGTGGTCCGCACAGCTTTTATTTCATGGAGACACACAGACAGCCTATTCCCTGGTGACAGCTCTCTGCGCTTTCCAATCCTGCACAGGATTTCCTTCTGTCTGAAAGTGTAAGAGTTGCTCCAGTAAACACTCTGCATATGCGTTCCAGCTGCTGCACTCATTCTGCCAATGCATCCCAGTGACAAGAAAAGTATTATTTCCTACTAAAACCTTCTAATCACTGGACCATGCCATTTTCATCTGGCTGTTTCAGACATCAGGAGCTTGCATTGCTTTTGGTAACTTTAGCATTATTAAGACATTAGCTTTTGTATCCCGGAATGTTAATCTTCATCTCAGGATTCTACAAGACAAACTTGTGAGCGGGCTGTGCTGTGCTAAGAGCCCAGTTTCCAGGAAAGCTTGCATTGATTATATAGGCTGCAGAACATATACTTTTTGAAAATATTTATATGTATGCAAATTCATGTAAATATACACACACACACATACGCACACTACACATGTATACTCATATTATATATAATACATACACAAGCGCTTAAAAGAAATTACCATCTGTACCATCTGCTGCAGTCCCTATTTATTTTGGCAGGGTCTTGCCTTTACAGGAAGAGGGTTTTTTTTTTCATTGTGAAGCCTTGCACAGCTTTGCCATTCCTTTCCAGAACAACTGCATGGAACGCGATGGAAAGAAACTTTCTCAACCTGCAGTAAAGAAAATAAGACTTAAGAGCAAGCTTAAGGCATATCCTATTACTAGCATAACAATGAATTTTTTCAAAACTAGACTATCCTGTCCCTAGGGAAAATTTAGCAGATTTCTTTTTAACCCTTTCTTCGGAGGGAATTTTGTTGATTATTTTTAAAGTCTAATTCTTCAAATATTGTTCAAAGAATACATTTTGTTTAGTGCTAAGATTATTTTCCTTTGAAGGGAACCAGTGACAATAGCCCTGCTACTCTGCATTTCCATAAATTTTCTTGAAAGGCAAAACAAACACAAGGTCCAATTCTCATCAATTTTAATTTTCAGGTTTATATTTTTTATGTCTCTTCTTTAATGAAACAAAATTTCCACAACCCCCTTTGCACCCACAACAGGAAGTTTTTCATTGTGCAGCCCATGTGTACTCAAATGGTGTGATAGGAGAACCCTGATTGTCCAAATGGAAATTGGAGCATGGTAATTACACAGTCAAAGCAGGCTTCAAACAAAGGGAAAAGCTTTTTGTATACAGCACAAAAAGTTCAAACAAGGGCCAATTCAGCAAAATACTCTTTTCTATAGAGCATAGAGGAATTATGTTTTGAGTCTTAGCAAATATTTTCATCCCTTGTATTTACATTTTGATGGATATTTTAATGTATCAATATACATAAAGGAGGCCAAGGAAAAGTGAACATTTTCAGGCATGTAAATATGATGAACATCTTACCAACATTTATGTTGGGTCTGGATTTCCCCACTTAGTGGCATAGAAGCACAAAACTTCGCATTTAAAAAATCCACACAATTATGTTTTTTTGAAAAATTATGTCTTTCCATAACTCATTTCATATCAAAATAACCATGTTTTATGCCCTTCCTTTAAAACCAATCAAAATATTTTACTAGGTCAATCAAGTAGCTTGGCAATTTGGCACGTATCTCTGTATCACCATTGAGGACGACAGTTCAACTCCTAGCTCTACCAGCTGAAACAAATGGGAAACCACACCACCAATCTTCACATGCCGTATGAAGGAACTCTCTCCTTTGGAAGAACTGCTGCCTTTGAGAGCAGAGTGCCAGGCAAAGGTACCGAAGTGAGCTAGGATTGTGGATCACCAAATAATGGGTTTTACAATAGGACTCTCCTGCTAAGGACAGGCACTGTATCATTGTCTGCCATCTGCATTTTTATCCAGCTGTACTACATAGATGAGCTGATCCCATTTAAAGTCTGTATGATCTATGCTTAAAGTATACAAGACAAACATTTAAGGAGGAAAAAAGCAAAAATACCAAAGAAGCCCTTGCAATATTTTGCTGCTTATTAAAAATCATTCCTTTGGGGTGTCTTTAATGATGAAAACTTGACACAAATAGACCTTTTTGAGTGTCTGTCAATGATGTTATAAACATGTTAATATTCACACCTAGTGCATTCACCAGTTTGTTCCTCTTAATATTGTTCTTAAATTCCTTTTTGATAAGTCTCTCCAGACAGTGCATATCAAAGGGATTATTGCACTTAATGGGTGATTAAAGCCATTCGCCTTTCAGCCTCATGCCTGTGATGCCACCTTAGGCATACAATAATAACCCTGAAATGACTAGCTGTCATGTCTCATTGCTTAATTATATTGTCACAAAGGAGCCCTCCTCAGAAACCTTTTTAGAAATTCCAGAAGAAATAGACTACAACAGTAGATTTCTTCAAAGGTTTTTAAAATTATTATTATTTTATTTCTTAAAACCTTAAAGCAAACACCAACAGTTTTAAACAAGCAAATCAGAGAGCCACAAGTTCAGAAAGTCCCAAACTGCAGGCTGACTTGAAATACCTCCCAAAAGGTGGAAACCCTGGCCTGGCAGTAGTCCACTACAGCAAAGAGCAGCTTAGTGGGTACTATAGCCTGTAATAGCTGTTATTTAGCAGTAATTTTGAAGGGCATTAATTTCAGTTCAAGTGAAATGTCTGGACATGAAAGCCAGGGAGTTTCCAAACCCCTTGAGTCACTGGCTCCCAACCTGCCCATGGAGGGACAGTGAGTGCCTCTTGGGGACAGCCCAGAAGTTTCTTGGTTGCCGGAGTTTTAAGTAATTTAATGGCCATCTTGTTTCACCTAGTTTCGTTCAAGCACTCCACAACTTTTGTAACACTGCACCAGCAGCCCCAGGCATTCCTCGGAAAAGTGGATGACCCACACTTTTTCCTTCATGTGAAAACACTATGAGAGAGACTTACCAATAATTAAATTCTGTTTCATCCCCAAATTTGCCTATATACAAATCAGCAATAACTCTTTTTCATTCTGTTTTTTTCCACAGGAATAGATGACACTGAAGCTATTTCTAGTGTCTCTATTCACAGATGTTACCATGGGAAGATACAGTGCAGGCACCGAATTATGTTTGTCTAGCTTAACAGAGGTTTTTAATATTGCTCGCAGCCCTTCTTCTTTGCCATCCAAAGGGCATGATGAAAAGCAGCATGTATGGGGCAGTCCCCTCCCATGCATGGAGCCAGTCCCAAGAATTATTTCCTTCTTTCTGTGCTTTTATATACATTTATGTACATACACATGCAGAGTCATAGGTCACTAAATAAATATGACCAATACCACTTCCAGTTAAAAAAAATGCTACAGGGATTAGTATAAAGGAGGAAATCACTCTGTAATGTATTAATCATGAAATTATAAGAGTTTGACAGCTGCTCATGATAAAACGTTGAAGAATTTAACAGACCTGTGACTTGATAGCTTCTTATGACAAGCTACTCCTGTCTGTTCGTGTTTCAGTGATTAACTCTCATCACTCTCTGTCTAGCTTTGTGCAGTAAGAGCAGTTTTAGCCATGGAAACTTTCTTTGCCCTCCTGTCACTTAGTTGGAGCAGCTATGATGTGTTCGAGTTTGTCATGACACTATCAGCAAGAGACATAAATCTGGGAATACAGCTTAGGCTAGATAAGCCTTAGGAACACTGCAAAACAACATTTGCCTGTAGTTTTACTCCTCTAATCAATTTTTACTAGCACATTGGTAGCAATGAAATTAATGTGAGCCCTTGAACAAGTAATCATGTGTATTGTGAGCTGGAGACCCCAAGTATTCCATACTGTCATGGCACAATTTAAATTGCTTTTACATGGTGCTACAAGCATCTCCATGTGTGATATCAAATCAACTATATTTATAGCAACTATTAAGCTGCTAATGCAAATTACAGGACAGATACATACAAGCAAGCAATATTATGCTAGAAAGACCCATCAGAGTTTCAAATATTTTCGTGCGATCCAGCATTTTGAAGCATACAGCTGACTTCCAGAATGACTAAAATTTTAATCTGTAAAAAAATGATCCTGTTCTTTGTAATTTCCATATGTGGAGTCAATCCAGTCCATTAGAATTCAATTCACTGACTCCAACAGTAAAGAAAACAACCATTAGCTAGCAATCTATAAAGATTTCCTTTCTTCACATGGTTCAGAGCCTTTAATCTTTTAGCAAGCACAAGTGGCTGCTGAAGTGCATTTGTTCAGGGCTCAGTTTAAAATGTGAGTTAATGGAGTTGTAAATGAAGATCTTTAACATTAAGCCTAAACATTACAGCTAATCTATAGTAGATTAGATCCACTGAAAACACAGCTACAGAGATTTACATGAGTTGGGTGTCCAGTTAGGTGTCCTTATTAGAAAAAGAATCAGAAGACAATTTAGCTGCAACTGCAATTTTGCTGCACAGCAATGACTGTAATTAGAAAACCTCCTATAACAAAACAGAGCAGCAACAGTTAATGGAGTTATTTAAAAAGAAAAAAAAAAGCATTACCTCAAGAGGGAATATAGTTCTTCTTTTAGAAAAATTACTTTTAAATAATGTCCTAAAAGGCTAACAGGCCATTAGTCATTTTCAGTAATGACAACAGGTAATTTATTGTCATGCACATGCCATGCAGTTAACAAAGGGGTCAACTCTAGGTGTGTTAGCAGCAGGAGTTCTCAAAATAGATATGCAAGGAACAGTCATACTAGTCTAAAAATTAGGTCGGATTTTCTATACTTTGTTTTGCATCAAGTTATTCCCTAATAGGAATACAGAAACATACAAAGAACGTGGTTACATTCTTAAAAGCTGCTAATAATTTTGAGCATTCAATTGCATTAACATAGCCAGATGATCAAAATTTTGGCTCAGCATTCTCAAAAAAAAAAGGCTGTTTAAGGTGTCATAGATAATTTCCACAAAGGCAGGGTCCCGTAAAAGTGACTGCTTCAGAAAATGCACCTGTTAGTTCATGTGCAGATATGTTGCAAGTCCATAAACAAGCACGTAAGTGGTCAGATCTATGTCATGATCAACCCTCAGCAGGTTCCAGCACCATTACAGATTCTGCATTTGAGCATTTGTACAACCAAAGTGTCTGCAGGTTTCCTAGCTGCTGCAAAAGAAGTATCCCTTAACTATGTTATCACACAGAAAACCTGTAATGTGGTCATCTTTGGTTTTAAAGTACAACTACTAAATGAGGCTCTGTTTCCATCAACACTGAATCACCTTTTAATTCAGACTAGTACGTAAAGTATCTGAAAAACCATCCATCTGAGGAAGAATGCCTTGAATTTTCATTATTATCAGGAATAACCCCAGTGGAACAAATCTGGATGATACTTGGTGGAAGCCACTTGCCAGGGTTCCCCCAAGCTTTCACTCCCCTGTGAACACCACCTGGGATGCGTAAGAAGCTGAGACTTGCTGCCTTCCTAACTTCACCAGCTTGGTGACATGTTATGAATGGGAGAAATATTAGGAATGATTTTAAGCATTCCTTCTCTGACACTCCAAATCCCTTGTTTACTTTATTGCCTGAGAGCTGTCAGATTGCCCCCTGAGTTGACAAGTCTCAAAGTTGAGTGAAGCTGTCAAACAATGATTTGCAGTAAGCAGCCATCTCCAAAGGGTTTCAGTACACAGGAATTCGAAGAGAAACAGTGATAACCTTTCAAACCCTCCTAGCTTTATGCTGTTTGACATGCACAGAATTTGAAGCAATGCCATTTAACACAAAGACATCAAACTTAAAGTAATTACTCAGCTGCATGGGATGAGGTAGGAAAATACTTCCCTTTTTTTAAACAAGATTCCAGGTGGTGCTGATCTTGAACCTCAAAAAGCTTTATCAAAAATTATCAGCCTGGAAAAATACAGCCATAAGCAAGCTTCTATTGCAAAAGCAGTATGGCTACAAAAAATTAGTCCACATTATTAAATTCAAATCCAAGTATGAACTAATCCAAAAGTTTGAATTTGTTTGAGTCTGGAATTTTAATGAAGTTTAAGCTCCCTCTCTTTCAGTATATAAACCTAGGGAACAGCTAAACAATTTTGATGATTCTTATTTACCCAGAGAGAAAGTTTACAACTTGCTTTGCAAGTTTTCCATAATTTGTCATCCAGGAAGGGTCCTTTGGGTTCCTCTCTGGAGATTGCATGGATTATTTCAGTATTGAACTCTGTTCTTTAAACAGCAACTTTTAGAGGAGCCTGAAGTTCAACTAGTATTTCAGAAAAGTGCATACACTTTTCAATAATAAATCCATCATTAAACTTCTTGGCCTCGTGGCCTGCATCTCTTAACACCTTGCACCATTTGTATGTGTTCTGAAAGGCTACAGAAGGACGCTGTTGGCTGATGAGGCTGCACTAGCAACTCCAGATTTAAAGAAGAACAGAAACCTTTTATTTTAGTAAGCTGATCAACTTTATACACAAGTGCTAAATGAATATGAAAAGGAACAGAAATATATTTAGCAGTGAAGCACAAAATTTTTGTTTACAGCCTAAGAAAGCAAAATATTCTTGCTTAAATATATTTAGGCTTACATAAAATTGTGTGTGTATATAAATTCACATAAGTAGATAGCACTTCCTCATACTTTGGAAAGATGGAATCTTATAGATTTTTGTGGACTGCTCTATATTTGCTTGCTAACTTAATATTTAGTAAAATGTAGGCATGATTTATAGTCTCTGTAGACATTTCACAAAAACAACTTTGTAGGTAATTCCTCTTTTATTAAATTAATTAAATCATCAGACACACTTTTTCCTGACTTCCTCCCTCAGGCTGTAAGAAAGAGAGCAGAATTCCCTGTTTCATTATTCTCTTTAAAATCAGTCCAACAGAAGGAAATGAAGTTTTCAAAGTGATCGCACAGAGGCTACAGTCAGGATTGGTTGGGTCTGTTTGCACTCTGGCACTGATATCCTCTGTGGCCTTTGACAAGACACTGAGCCAGTTTCCATTTCAGTTTCCGTGTAGGGTAAAATGGGATTTATATAGCGTTAGAAACATCAGCTAGGTAGGTCTTGATCTTTTATTTCCTACAGTACTTATATGGGTCCCACTCACTTTAAAAGAGGTTTCTGGCATCACTTGGTACTACACAAACAGCAATTCTAAACCCTAACCCTTTACAGGAGGAAAGTGGTTCTCTAGTTAAACATGGTCCAAACGGAACGGTGTGAGAGCTGAGCATCCTTAGTTGGAAGAAAAGATGCAAGAAAAAGTGACAAATGCTAGATATCAGTCAGGTTAGCTAGCAAGTGACTGCATACCACTCCAGGATTACACTGACACAAGAATGCAGAGCACACACTCCTCTCCTGATATTGTAAAAAGCAAAAAAATTAGCAAAAGGCAACCAAACAAAGCAAAGCACCTGCAGCGTGAGTTTCTCAGCTTTGGCATGAGAATTAGATCATGTTGCTTACAGGACAATAATTAGGAAGGGAGTTTCTAGGCTCATAATTGAAGAGTTAAGGGCTTACCAAGCCCTGAGTTGCAGATGTATTACGTGCTGTAAAAGGTGTCAAGAAAAGTTCAGGATAGTTGTGAAGAAATCCTGCCAAAACTCATGCCCAAACACATTTAATAACAAAATATGTGTACATGACAAGCATGTCTGACAGTTCAGTTTTCTAGACACTACATGGTGTTTTGAAGAAACATTAGATGCTGATAGATCTGCTTTTTACATTTAATGGTGCAGACTGAAAGGAAAAACGTTATAAACATTGCATAGGCAAAATAATGCATTACTATAGTTTTTTCCTCATAAACCTTGGCAGCAAATCTTTTTTCTTTTTTTGCTCTTTTTTTTCCAAATTAGTGACAAACAGCTATTTCAATCCTGTTGCAAGGAGTCCTGTTAGCTTGGTAAAAAGGAATAATATTCATTTCAGTTCTGGATGCTTTCCTGCCTTCTCCTCCCACTTTATATTTGCTACTTGTTGAAACAAGTGACGTACTTTCAGTCCACCAGCTATAGCTGGGTTTGCTAAAAATATCACACTGTTTATGTGCTTCACCCCAAATGGTTAATGGTGCTGATAAGCAGAGGGGACCCACTCCTGCCAAGGCTTTGCATCCACCCAGGGACCCCCTGAGACATGAGTATCTGGGTGCAACCATTGGGATTGTTCAGTTTTGTGGTGTCTGGCAGAAGGATCGAGGTCTAGCAAAGTGGGGCAGGCAGACACCATGCTAGCAAATAGGAAGCCGCCTTCTGTTTTTCACCTCCCTAAGGGTGCCTTGTGATAACAGCTTCTCCCTCTCCTTGCTGTAGGTTTTAATGTTTTAAGTCCCAGCTCTGTGAGGCTTTAGGCACATGCTGAAATTTTTCTTCCTGTCTGCAGTCCCAGGGAAGTCAGCAAGACTACTTGAAATATGTGCGGCATGTACACCTTCGCAGGATCAGGGCCTAATACAAACAAGTCTGTGATATTTAGTCTTCTCCTATATGCAAGCCCAGACCTTAATGCTATAGGGCACATACTATATACAGGATACAACTTCTCATTCCCAACTGCAGTAACTGATTCGAAGTCAGTAAAACTACACATGTGATTTAGGAATGGTGAATGCGGCCTTTGGAAAAGGTTAACATTGAGAGCACTCTAAGGAGGTTAACAGGATGGAGTTGCAAGCATATTTTCTCAAGAAAAGCAATTAAAAATGACATGATGTTAGAATAAGTCAGTCCAGAAAGAATAACAGAACATTCACCTGCAAGTAATCTCAGGAGACTGATCAACACTTGGAAAAAAAAAAAGCTGTCTCACAAATTGCCCAGTGTTTAACTTGAAGTCCATTTGTTAATTTTGTAAACATCACTGCTTCCGTTCTGCACTGGCATGTTATTGACAGTGGGACTCGAATCCTGCCAGGAAGGAAGTATCGGGTTTCGGGCAGCTTCAGGATGCTTCTCAAGTCTATCTTCACCTGGAGGGCTTTGGCAATAGTTACCAACAGAAGGAAACATGGTGCAGTTCAGGCTCCGTGTGAATGAAAACTGCCTAATATTTCAGGTAAGTGTTTGGGAATGTGGTGTAGTGGGTGCCAACGGCCAGCTCTGGTGAGGGTGCACTCCCTTTTACCAGCCTCCACCCCAAGTGATTTCATTTGCACTGCACCAACCAAACTGCAGCCCTGGCTAACAGCAAATTTCTGCTTCCCAGTCAGTGTTTGCCCCAGCGTGGATCCAGGCAGATGGGCTGGGAGATGTCCGCGTGGGACTGGGTCTGGCATCTTCAGCCCAGTGATCCTGTGGGTTACCCTACCCTGCTGCCGACCATCCCCACCAGTTCCTCAGTATGATTTCACAGTTGCCTCTCCCATTTGACATAATTAATTGCTGGCTAAGCCAGAAGTGTCCTTAATAATGCAGGTGCTCCTCCAGCTGGGAGGCAGTGCTGTAGGTTACAACATCATGTATTCCTTGGTGTAAGCTGAATGGTTTCAAACAGAAGTCCCAGTGCCATGACTTTTGAACAGCTTTTCTGCTGGAGGATTAGATGCGGATTGCTCAGGATATGAGAAAAGAAATTCCACATATATGATACTGGAAACCATAGGCCTATATCACATTAACAATGCAGACAGGAAGGCACCTTAGGCAACTGGTACTGAATATGTACTAAATAAAGAAGAAACTGGCTTCTAGCCTGGGCACTGGGAATCCTGGTGAGGTCATTTCAAATTACACATAGAAACAAAGGCAAACTGTTAGATTAAATACAGGCTCTTGCTAGCTTTGGGCTACCAGGTCCATATGTTAACTTTGAAGGCTGAAATAAGTATTTTGCTTTAAAAGAGCATATACAGTAATTTGACAAGTGATCTGAAACCCATCAGCCCATCAGTGTTTAGCAGGTCCTGCTGAGCATCGCAAGCCATGATGTAGCTCCTGAAGGTGTGCCATCACTATGAACGGGGTTGTCCTTAATTGAGGTGCTCCAGGCAGTGTGCAGCTTGCTGTGGGTGGAAAGGGGCACCCAGGGAGCATGGGCAGGTCTGGGACATGGCCGGAGCTGTACTGCAGCCAGTGAGGCTCCTGCAGTCCCAGCTGTGTCTCCAACCACTCCTGATCCAGTCAAGGCATTGCCACACCAGCTGCTCAAGGCAAACTGTGTCACAGCCACCCACTGCATTTGTCACCTCTGCATACAGCGAGTAGGTAGGACATGCTCTTTGAGGACTATCACTAGAGGCTTCTCTGTGGGTGCAGCTCAAGAAGGAGACATTGGTCACTGTTAAGCAGTGCACGAGAAAACATCTATGTTGTGAAAACCTCTCAAGCCATCCAGTGACTTGCAGTCCATTTCTAAATGTAACTCAAAGGACTGCACTTTCATTTCAATCCTCCAATTTTTAGGACACACCTTTTTTCCTTTTTCTTTTTTTTTTTAAGCTTTCCTGCTCGCTTTATTTATACCTCAGGTATATGTGGTAGGAAGGGCTAATCTTAAACACTTACAGCCTGAGGTTGGTTTGCGGTATTTATTTCAACTTATTATATATTATAGTATGTTTTTGATTATATATGACAATCAATTTGCTGGAATTTATAGCTCTCTAACTAATATGCTTTCATGATGTACTTGCCCTTAATTTGTGGATTTTATGGAGAGTTTATTGAGGTTGGATTTCCCACTTCTCTTTCCACCAGCACTTTCTTTTAAAATTTCTATATGTATAAATGCATGACAGAGAAAGAAACAGAGAATATGAAAGCTTAGTGGTCACAAAAAGTGCTAGATCAGTTGCCTCGCAGATTAAAATCCCCAGATCAGTCACACAGCAGCCTTTCCTGGGCTGCTGCCTTTCAGAGGTCATTTGGTGGAGATCCCCTTTACCTTTGAGTTTGGACCCCCAGGGCAGACAAAATCTTTTGAGCACATGCAGGACCCAAGATGTGAATTGCACCCCAACAACAGCAGGAGAGAAGAGGCCAAAAGTATGGGTGGCCCCAGCTCAGCATAGGCAGGGAGGACACAGCTGGATTTACTCCTTTCTGGCAGAACAGCCTCAGAAGTGGCATTCATCCTCCTTTCCATACACTTGCTCACTAATGCCCAGCTCCCCACCTGTTTGCACACATCCCCCCTACCTCTGGCATATACGCTGAGACCAATAAGAGGCATACAGGAACAAAAGAAAGAACCTGGACTTGCAGCCTAGGCCCACATTTTTAAGCTCTTCCTACAGCAAACGCTTCCTCATTTAAACCCCTGGTTATGAGATTTAGGTAGCTCCCAAGCAGTGTTTGTTTGATTTTTCAGACCAGCGGAAAAATGTTTAATGTTCTCAGCAAACAGGATTTGACACAGTGCTGAAAGGTAAGAAGGCAGGGGAAAGGGGGGTTCAGGACAGCATCTTAGTTCAGATAATGAACGTAGTTCAAAGCATAGTAAATGGGACACAAGTAGAGGCAGATTGCTGCAAGGAGGAGGTAAGAAACCTACTGTGAATGGGGCAGGGACCTCAACTAGTACCCCCACAGGCAGTGATTATAGCAGTCAATGACTGAAAAGCGTGTAACAGCCGTGGCATCAAAGTCTGCCCAGAGTACCTTCCTGTGCAGACACCTTTGCAGGGGCTGTCTGGTATGAGTCTAAGCTGGACACATCAAAGAAACATCAAGGCAGGTACTGTTGTGAGCTGTAGGGAGAGGGTGACATAAGATGACACCTTATAAGAGCAGGGGTGAGACCTACTGGAGCCTGAGGCTGAGCTCTGATGCACTGCTGAAGGCTCAAGAAGATGAAGAGAAGCTAGAAAAGACCTGGACAAGAGGTATCTCCTACTTAGCAGAGCAGGGAGTGTTGTATCAGGCTAAGTAGGTATGGAGAACAGACCTTGACTTTTGTCTTTATTCTGATCTTCCTCCCAAGACTGTTGTGTTGCTTCATGTGGCCTCAGGCAACTGGGGAGCTGTACCCAAACTGTGGCAAAAACAGAAAAAAGGGAGGAAGAATGCTCAGAAAAGGGAAAATGTGGGCACCTAGGAGCCCAAGTTTCATTAAAATTTAATGGGACTGAAGCTTCTTTGTGACTGAAATGCTTATAAGAACTCTACAACAAATACCTTCTGACCTTAGCCAGCACCCAAAATACAAAGCAACCTAAAATTTAGCAAAGAAAACCGGCCTTGCTATAGAACCCTCTGAAAGAGGCAGTCTGTAAGGTATAAAAATGCCTTAGCAGAAAAAGATACAAACTTTTTAAAAACCGTCCATGGATTTTTAAATTAATTTCTACTCAAGCCTATTATATTTGTGCAGTTCTTTGCAATGGGACCATCATTGTTAAATATGACTGGGCTTTTTCCATAGCCTTGCCACTGCTCACCGTCCTCGCCCAGACTCCCCCCACTTCCAGGGTAATTCTGGTTTGAGATACTGGTCTTCCTGTTAAAACAACAGGAGCCACCTGAGAAATTATTTTTTATTAGTCTAATTCAAAGTGCATCACCTACTACCTTTTGAGAGGGAGGAGGGGGCGGCATCCTGATGAGGGAATTTCCAGGGGTGTCCACTTATTGCTAAACACCTTTTGGGTTTGCAATGTGACGGGCAAGGGGGAAAGTATGCAGTCATTGCCCGATCTCACAGGCCTTGCTTTTCCTTTTCTGATGTTCTCACTGAAAAGATTATACAAAATTACTAGACTCCACAAAGACTTTAAAATGCTTTACTTCACTCAGAAGAGGGATTAAGTGCATTTTACCTTACGACACTACAGATCTCATGACACCACAAACTGGGTGAATATTTTGGGACATCTGCACTTCTGAGCTCCTGCCTCAAGCTATTGCTCATTATTTGCTGCTAACTAATGAGCAGTCAGGTGGCTGATTCTTTTAACAGAGGGCACCATTTAGACTGCTGTATACCCTTGAGCGCCATTTACCATCTCACACTTTGGTCTGGGCTTTTCATTTAAGCAAATATCTCCCTTCCTTGAAACACTACTTGATATAACAGATAGAGAGGCAGCCATGTACCAAAATAGATGTATTTCTAAATATTTCCAGCTGCCTTTAGGGCACATATAGTATATGAGGTGAGATACTGTGAGGTTTCACCACACAGTAAAGAGCAGCCAAAGGGCATTTTCTAAACTTTTTTTTTCCTACTGTCTTCCATTTGATGAAAGACTTGTGGTTAAACCTTTATCTTCTATAAACATTTAAAAGTAGGTTACCTTTTATTTTCACATCTCACTTTTGTTTCATTAAAAGACAGATTTTACTGCAGTAATTCAGGTGATTGATACTTTGGATCACCTTCAGAAAATACACGTTAATGATCTGTATCTATGTCTGTATTCCAGCACAGATGTGTGCACAGATGTATTTGCGTGCAAGATGCCCACAAAGCAGTGTTTCTTTCTGATGGCATTTTTCTTTGCTTTTCCTAAGGCAGCTCTTATGCAAGTGGTATAGAAACCTCTAAGAGCAGTATTTTTGTGAGATTGCTCTCATTCTACTCTCTTCCTCCCACATCCCAGCAGGTAGCTCCATGCTAACTAGCTTTACTGATTTTTTAAACACTGGACCATCGCTGATTCTGTGGCATGCATGTGAATGTGGTTCGCAATCAGAGGGTCCTCAAATGAAAAAAAAAAAAAAAAGAAAAAAAGCCTTTTCCTCTGCCTCCTTTGGGGGGCTTGGCCACCACAGCTGGTATTCCTAAATTCTCTCTGAAAATTCCTGCCACAGCCTCACCATTGAGGAAAAGAGGGACAACACAGAGCCTGCAGGTAGGCAGGCATTTTCTGTCTTTTTAAACAGTAATTGCAACTAACTGTACTTCAAGTCCACACTGCACAACAACTCAAGCACCGGTTGGTGATTTGCCATTGCAAACCATGCCTGAACTGCACATCTAACGGGGACCACTGGAAAATTTCAAATGTGAAGGGCTTCTGTTAAGTATTTACTATTAATAACACTCACCCCTTCTCCCAGTGAAGAAACTATGCGGCAGTTGCTGTCACTACTCTGAATATATAGGTTGAACAGGAAGGCGATACTAATATTTAAATAATGCCTAAAATATTTCAAAAAATCAGCACTGAATAAAGCTGCACATCTACATGAACATAAATTCTTCATGGAGTGACAGATAATAATTTGATAGGTAAACTGTTAATAAAACTGAAGCTCACACAGGAAAGCTGGAATTGGTAGAAAAGCTCAGAAAGCTACAACAGATTTTAAACCTCCCTTGTCCTTAATTTTCTTTTCCTTAGCAACAAGACTCAAAATTCTAGACATGCCAGAAAACTATGAACTTATTTTAAATGAGCTGTGGAAATCTCCTGCTGTCCTGTGTCTCTCTGTCTGAAGCTATGACCTTCCTGTCCTAGTGTCATGATGGTATAAGGAAATAATTCATAGCACACTTCTTACATTTTACATATTAATTAAGAGATTAAAAATACATCATATTCCATTTCACCTTTTATTTAATTTGAGCCCAAACATACAATGTTGACAAAGACTTTTTTTTTTAAATCGGAGAGCTTTTGCACATTCACAAAACAGTGAGAAGTTGACCTAGAGAAAAGTTATTGGTGCAGACAAGAGAGATTACATCATTTTTCTGTTAAAGAATGAGACCTACCAAACCCACGAAGCATACAGAAATGTAGGTATAACAAAACTGTCTGAAATATACTTTAAATAAGAACAAGTCTGCTAGGAGAGTATCAAATAAAAAGCCAGAAAATAACTGAATAGGTGCTTCTGTTTATGAAACTCGAGTAGTTTTCTTCAAACAAAAATTTTTTACATAAAAGTCACTTCCTAAAACAGGTAACTAACTCTGCCACAACCTTAACTTAAAAGGACATTCTTTTTTGAGTATGTGTCCTTAAAACTGTGAAAAGCAGGTCAGCTCTTTCTTCAGGAAATGTAATATCCCTTTCAAATATTCCCTTCACTGAGTAATAATGCCAGAATAATAACTCAAATGATGGCTGAATCATCATCATAAACACAGGAAAAAAAAAAGACAAAATTAAACCCCAACACACATCAGACAGGTGCTTCTGCGAAAGAGGCCTAGGATTTCAAATACCAGTCCCAAAAGCTGCAGTGAGCTTTGCACTAGGAACTCAGTTTGTGATTAATTGATGACACTTCAGTCTCCTGAGCTTTATTTTGAAGGTCTTTAAAAAGGCTCTTGAGGGAAATACAGATTTCTCTACTGAGAGAAAAGGAAGCTGCAGGATCTGTTCTTCGCTACTGTTTAAATTCATGAGTTTGCAATCTGTAGTTCCTGGATGTTTCAATTCATCAGCAGACTCAGGCAGGAGGGGCTATAGCCCACTCAGTTAAGAGAAATGTGGGCTGTGGGATCTATAGAATCAGCAAGGACCGGCCTTGTCTTGGGCCTTGAAATCTGACTGTAGTTTATAAAATGACTTGGTGGAAATAATATACTCCAGAAGAACACTGTCAAGACCTTTTTTGTAACGAAGGGGAAGTCTCTCTAGTTCAGGAGGAAAAACACCCATGAAGAATAATGCGGATTTTGCTAAGACATACGAAATGAAATGAAATGAAATTAAATTAAATAAGCCTGGCTATTTTGGTTTCTTTATTCTGGAAATTTCTTTTTATCTGAGATGAGAGAGTTTGCAAATAATAAAACAAACAGAAAAAGAAAAGGAAAAAAGTTACCTAGTGACCCATATCATTCAGGAACACCAGAAACAAAAGCCCTGCTAGTCAAATTTATGAGCCTTGAGAGATCTTGGCTGAAGTCGGTGGAGAAATACCTCCATTAACACACCCCCACACATCTAATCCCTAACTCCTTCCCTCCCACACTTAAGGAATGAGCTCAAAAGTATCCATGTTTTACTGTGAGCACAAAGATTCTCTGGGTTTTTTTGGGTCTGTCTCTCAGTGCTGATAACTGATACCACCCTCAGATAGCATAGCTGAATACAAAATTATAAGTATTAGCAGCTTTCAGACTCACTTTTTCATCCAAAACTCAATGAGAAGAGGGAATTGAGCTCCTGAGCTATTCCCAATCTGCCTGGAGGAACTTTTTCACCAGAGCCTGACTCTCTGGAGAACAGCTCACAGCAGCTCTAATCGCAACAAGGCCTGGACAGCCATTACATGATTTTAACACACAACCCTCATGCAGGTGCTGAGGTACGTGAATGCTTGCAAGCAGATTAGAGAAAAATGCAGGGAAAGAGTAAAATGGCTGCAGACAGTGATGCACTCCGGCAGTGGATTCCCTGCCTGACCTAGGCTGGAGAGAGAAAGTGCAGCACTCAGCATGCACTAAGGCAGTGACTTTTTAGAAATGCTTAGCTGTGTATGGTTTATAACATTTCCCAAGCTGTTTCTTTCCCCTTTGGTATTCAGATATAAGGTTTCTGACTATCAGTTCTTCAGGAAATTTAGCAAAGAGCCACTCTCTTTGCAAAGAATAAGATGAGGTGAGTGAACTTCTGCACTGAACTGGGCTCATAACCTGCTGGTAGTTTGCTTATAAAATGGGAGAAATACTGTTGATTTAATTTGCTTTCTCTTGATGTCAAATATTTTCCTAAACATGTCCTACTGAGCACAGAATATGCTTCCCATTGAAATACAAGATCACAATTGGAAATTATATGTTTCTGCTTATGTCTAGATTTGAACTTATGCTGGAACTTATGGTGCTGTACTGTTCTGAGCATAAAAGCCTCTGACCCAGAGGCTGTCAGATAAACAACAGTGCTGACTCCTTGCACACACACACAGAAAATACAAAAAGTTAAAACAGTTGGCTTGTCTGGTCATTACTCTATACCTTTAGCACTGCATTAGTGATTCTCAGTGAGTTCATTTCCACAGTGGACCCAGTGCTGTTAAATGTCCAATTTCTTGTGCCAAGTCCTTAATCAAAACTAAAAAGCAGTTAGTTTCAAAAAAATTGGCTTCTACTTGGGGCTGTACTAGATCTTCTTTAATGGATAGTCTTTCTCTTTCAGGTCCCTTGTCGTCATCAATCTCTTTTAGAAACATCTCTTCAAAGAAACATCTTAGTAAAATACTGCAGTCTTCATCTCTCATGGTTGCTGATCTTTGCTGGCTCCATAGTATCACCAAGAATTAATTATTTTGTTTCCCTATTTAAGGAAGGGAGAGATTCTGCATTTTTTGCACATAGAGAAGGGAGGCTGTCACCCATGAGCTGGAAGAGCTGTAGGCAGTGGCAAGGCCAAGTGAAGGCTCCATGTTGCCAGTGGGAAAAGTGTTAACATCAGTTCTATCATAAGATATTAAATTAATTCCTTGTTTCAGACCACCACTATCCTGCTGAGAGGCTGAATCAGCTCAATCATTAGGCATGACAAAACAGCACAGCACTGAACATGTTGCAGTGAAGAAAAACCCTGCTATACTTTGCTGCCTTCCTGGAGCAAAACATTAACTTGCTGAGGGAAAAGGCAGATGCGGCTGCTGAGGAGATGACCCAAGTCTGGAGAGGCAACTGTATCCCCACCTTGGGGCTAGGTCTGTTGAAGAAGGTTTCCAAAACTATGCCACCCCTCCCCTTTAGCAGTGACCCCAAGCTACATGTTACACTATTACACACTTCAGATCTTCTCCACCACAAGCTGCAGCATTAAAACCCAGATGTTAAAACCATGTCGGATATATCAGTCCTTGCCATTATTTCCTTGTCATCACAGGTAGACGGGATGCCCCAAGACATTTTTCCCGTGGCTCTGCACTTTGTTATGAATTGCGTTGAACACTAGCACTCACACTTGCTTTGGCCAGCAGAAGATGCAGGACAACAGAGAACCAACCTGTGTCTGTGCCAAGAAAATCCTCCTTTGTAAAGGCTCAACCGGGCATCACCTTCTCCTGCGAGAGCCTAAACAGTTGGCTGACAAAGCAAAGTCACACTTGCAGGTGGTGGCTGCAAGGAAGTGTAGGTGACATTGCTCGATTGGTGAGACCCTGACCTCAGCACATGAATGTCCAGTCACTCTGGGCCTGGTCTACAGCCCACTGAAGTCAAGTGGTACTACAGTTGCAAGTTAAATGCAAACTGATTTCTGATTTTCTAATCAAGATAGCTTAAAGTCATGAACAGTTTACTAAAATTACTAGTACCAATTTCCCAATTAATTATTGATTATTGTGCATAAAATTTTATATGTAATGCATGTGGTCCCACAAAGTGATACTTATGTTTTAACACACACTTAAACATTTGGGCTAGGAAAATTTAGTCTCATTTTGAGTCACATTTTCAAACACTTATACACCAGTTTGCTCCCTGGAAAAAAACACATACAGAAGTGGAGTCATTAATTATGTTCTTTGCAACTGCCTGATTTCCACTTCTCTGTACCTGCAGAGACAAGCACATGAGCTTTCATGCTGCTGAATGAAATCACTTGACATAAGCCTTTCTGGCAAAACTCCATCCACATACAAATAAAAAGCTCAGTCTCATAATAAAGGGAAAAAATGCTGATTTTTAAGTGATTAGTAGCATACGCTCCATTGAAAAGCACAAGTTCAGATTACATTTGTAAGGCATTGCATCTGCAGGGTAACGAAGGACACCAGTGCTAGCCAAGACTACAACTGTATTTTAAGGCATAACGATACCTTTGAAAACTTTGAGGGCTCTTCCTGCCAATCCCTCTTCCGGGGCAGCAGAAGAGGCCAAAAGGGCTCTGACACTTCCACATAAACTACCTCAAGGAAAACAACGCTTTCAGTCCTGGCTATCTGCTCTGTTCTGTGACAGCTTATCTTCAGAAAGGGACTGTTTAACCACTGTCTGTCAAGATCTGACCTCCTGCAACAGGGCCCCATAGCATGGGTACAATAAAAATAATACATTTGTACATCTAGACAAATAAGTTCCTCCTTTTCCTTCAGCGGTGTCATCTTGGCTTGTGCACTCTCTTTAGAGATACCAATAACTGGCAGCTCTGCTTAGGGAGAACACTGATCTAATTTATTTTTCCTTCTCCCTTTAGGGAATGCTATCACAACACTCTAAGATCATTGCCTTGTACATCTCACTTCCCTCCCCCAATGAAATGGCTCTGAAATGTCACCACCTGATCTGCCAGGGAAGCTGCACCCTTGCAAGCCCTTCCATTAACTATTCCTGTTGACAGCTCATAGCTTCTTCAGTGAGCCGTCTCTCCTTACCCGAGGGGGTGCTTCTACAGGACCTTCATGGCTGACTTTTAACAGTCTCATAATCACAGCTCACAATGTACTGGTTGACAAACTCCTGTTTTATTAATATTTTATCCTCAGTACTAGCTTTTCCATGCTGCTGCTTGGCTTTAACTCAGAGACACTATTTCCATGCCATCTCTTGATGTGTCTAGGGCTTAGCAGCAACAGACATGTTTGGAAACCTAAATAACCCCACCTCTGAGGCTTTAGATTATGCTATTTCTTCTCTTTTTTGAGGCATTTGAAATGCTTTCACAACATGGAGAGGAACTTTACAGGTTTGTGCTTGTTCTCAAAGCGTATTTGTTCAGCAACAGCTCCTTGTAAATGGCTGATTTGGGGCTGTATTTAAACTGGAAAGCATCTCGGAATGGTTGGATGGGAAACATGTTACAGGCGAACGCAAACAGTTATCTGGAAGAGTTGCTCTCTGGGGGCTGCCAGCCTGTCCTAGCAGGAGAAGGTCTATGTTGGCTGGAAAGCCATAATACATAATAAAAAACAGGAAGCCCTTTTTCATTATTGTTGCTACAAATTCTGGCAATTTTCCGTGGCATGCAATACTCCCTACCCTTGTGTTTATGCGTTCTTCCACACTGCCCCATCTCTTTGGGATGACTTCTCTCTATTCCAGCTCAGAGAAGTAACATTTTAAATACCTAAATATTATATTTCTCTTCCTTCCCAAGATGGCAGTTGCAGTGTGACTTTCGGCCTTTTGACATACTATGCGCATGGTCTCCCACAGCAGCACCTTTTAGTACCACCCCAGTTACCCATCAGCAAAGCTGTTAGACTGCTTTGATAGACCAGATAGCGGATGCTTTTACAGCTGTCCCCCTGATGAGGTACAGCTTTTCTATTTCTCACAGTGGGACTAGAAAACTGGTAGCTTGTATGCCAGCGTGTCATGGTTTAACCGCAGCCAGCAACTAAACACCACATAGCCGCTCACTCGCTCCCCCCCACAGTGGCACGGGGAAGAAAATTGGGAAAAGAGGTAAAACTCATGGGTTGAGATAGGAACGGTTTAATAGAACAGAAAAGAAGAAACTAATAATTATAATGATAACACTAATAAAATGATAACAGTAATAATAAAAGGATTGGAATGTACAAATGATACACAGTGCAATTGCTCACCACCTGCCGATCAACATCCAGTTACTCCCCGAGCGATGATCCCCACCTCCCACGCCACCCAGTTATTTCCTGGATGTGACATCCCATGGTATGGAATACCTTGTTGGCCAGTTGGGGTCAGCTGCCCTGGCTGTGCCCTGTGTCAACTTCTTGTGCCCCTCCAGCCTTCTCGCTGGCTGGGCATGAGAAGCTGAAAAATCCTTGACTTAGTCTAAACACC
>JANZLQ010000057.1:4385480-4422316 GCA_026212715.1 Elanus axillaris | reverse complement strand
AGTGTTATCAACATTCTTCTCATACTGAACCCAAAACATAGCACCATACCAGCTACTAGGAAGACACTTAACTCTATCCCAGCTGAAACCAGGACACAGTGGCAAAAGTATCCATTCCGAGATAACCTGTTCTCCATCTTCAGGAAGAGTATTCTGTTTAAAGATCAATTCACAAACCCAGCTTTTCTTGGTCTATGAGATGTTCAACAGAGCATACGCCTGCCCAGGCTTTAGCATGCCCAATTTTGTGTGTTCCTATACTTCTCTCCCATTTTGTCATGCCAAATACAAATTAGACTATTTACACTTTAACACAATAACCCTGTATGTTCCAAGACAAAAATATTTATCTTATTCAGAAATATGCATTCATTTGCCATTGTTTAACCTTTTCTCTTACCCCTATAAATATATAGCCAGATTTTGCATCATGGAAGCAAAAGCTCTGGCCCATTAATAAATAAATAAATAAAAAGAGATTAATTTAAAATTCTTTAAAATAATAGCTAAAAATAGAACTGAGTGCACATACGCTACAGTGGAATGTAGGCACTTGGTCATCAATCTCTTCCACCTCATTAAAATGCGTGATGATTTTGAAAAAAATTATCATTGAAAATTTACATAAATTCACGGTATAAAATTGCTGAGAGTAGGGACATTAAAGGTATTTGCTTATGCATTGTTATTATTTCATGACAGCTGCCAGAATATTTCTTTATATAGAAATATTTGTGTGTGTGTGTATGTATATGCATGTATTTATTTATGTATATGTATGTATGCATGTATGTATATATAAAAGGTAAGCATAATGCAACGAAGACTACATATGAAAAGTACTTGGCAACTATAGAAGGCAGGTGTTTCCCATGGCTCTCTGTTAAAGAGCATACTGCAGTTAATGATGCTGTGAAAAAGTGCCTGTAGACCAGAAACATATGCATCATCAGAAGATTACAGCCACAAAAGACCTGCAGGTATATGGGTAAAAAACCAAGGCTAAACATCAGTGCACTCAATACACTCAATCCTACATCTAAAAGCATCTTTAAACAAATAAGTTGTTGTCTAGAATGATATCCCCACTGGTAGTGTGGGAGCTGCAAACATTGCTACTTCCGCTCTGGAATAAAATCAAAGGTGAAGGGCCAGATTCCTAAAAAGTAACATTCAGTCTCCCACTTTTCCTCTTAGGTTACACCCAAGAGAAAGTAAAGCATAGGATCAGATTCTGGTCTTCCAGCAGTATGAAAGACCCCATTGAAGTCAATGTGTAATACTCAGCAGTTCCCTACCATGCAATTTTCTACATAACATTTATGCCATTTCCTGCTGGAATTAACAGTAGCCCTGAAAATCTCCTGAATTCGAGGCTTGTGCTGTGGTGTGGATGCACGGCTGCAGAGGGAACAGGATGAGTGGGAAGTCTTGTCATACCCAGTGCTCCCCTGGTGAAGACCTCTGCCTTATGCCTACTCTGTAGCATTAGCTATAGCACCTTCTGAGCTGGGAGTAGGGTTTGCCACTTATTATTTCTTAATAAAAGAGAAAATGTGAACGCATCCACCTTGGTTAAGTGACTTGATCAACTGTGGTATGTAGCACATCCAGCCCACAGCAGAGAACCACGTAGTACTCTTATCAGGGAAACACAAGCCTGGGGAAGCAGTCCAGCCTTACAGCCTAGGCTTCCCTGTCTCCCCAGGCTCACCTCTGCCCTCCAAAGCCAGACATTGCCCCTACTGAGGCTTAGCCCTGCCTTTTTATAGTCAAAGATAACATACTGCACATCAGAAGTGATGTACAATATGTCTGGCTTTCCAAATCTGGAAGCTAGCAATAGTGTGTTTCTACCAGTAGTAGAAACTGCTTACTCCACCAGTAACTGGTGCTCTCCCTGAAAAATGATAATATATTCTTTGAGTTATTTAAAAACAAATAAATAAATCTGGCTCTACCAATGTTACAAGCACCTCCCTCAGGAAACTTTTTTCAACCCAAGAAAACAGCAAATGCAAAGTATTTTCAGGCGGTTGGATTTTATCTAGGCTTCTAGCAATTTAACCAAAGGCTAGAAACTCCAGCCATATCATAACTCACATAGTTACCTTCTGTTTACCTGTGTAGGCTCTAATCACCTGTGCAACATCTGTTGGTACTCTAGCACTACTGGCAAGACACCAAAATAACTGTATTCCGTATAACAAACAGTTGCAGTTTCCATCTCTCTCCTGGTCTGCTTGCTTCAGCTTACAAAGCCGGAATAAAGCCTTCATGCCTGCCAGGGTGGGAGTGATATCAGAAAATGTCCCTCCAAGGGAGTGATAGTAACCAGAATTCCATGATTACGGTGTTTCTTCAAAAATATGTCTTTGGGTAATTTTCAGTTCCTGTTTGAAAGAGTAGGATCAGACAATAAAAAATAAACCACAATCAGAGCAGCAGAGTTAAATACCAAGCCCTTTTGGACACAAACTCAAGAGCACTCAGAAAGACCACTGGCTACACCCTTCGGATTTCTAAAATATGACTTTTGAAGCACTTTTTAAAAGCACAGATCGAGAAGAGAACCACCTTTGCAATGTGTTTTCTGCAGGCAGGGAGCAACTGCCCCTCTCCTACAGGGTCTGCAATCAGAGCGGAGGCTGCAGAAGAGGAAAGCGGTGGGGAGAAGCAGCCGAGATCTGGGAGGCAAAGTGAATTCCTCAAGGCTGCACACCTGGCCAGAGCTGGAAGGGTGTCACTTCACCAGAATGGGGTTTTTTACCTCTGGGTTTTCCAGAGGTCATGCCTGAACCAATGTCAGTGCTGTTGAGACTCTCAGAGTCTCCTTTTTCTTTCATCCTTCCCATCCCCTTGGCTTTTCCCTATTCTCTACAGCAGACCTTTTATACGAGGTGAAGGAGGTCCCAGTGCAGCAAAGGTGCTCCCACTCCTTGGCAGCACCTAACACCTCCACCACCCCACCAGGGCTTCTCCTCCTCTCTGGAGGTGGGGATCAAAGAGAGACCTCCTATGGCTGCAACTCAAGTGTGAGACCCTGCTGCGATGACAGAGATGCCTGCGTGCACAGTAAACCTGCAGTTGCCATATCCGTTGTGGCTAACCATCCTACAGGTCCTGAGGAAAAGGCAAAAAAACCCTATAGGATTACACATATGCTGAGGGAATACAGGGATTTGTAACACAGACATATTTACTTCGCTGATTAAGATCAGTAAAGTTAACTGAAGAGCAAAGATAAAGAAGGTTATCATATACATGTATTTTCAATTTATAACTTACTCTCTCCTATTTTTTTCCCTTCTCCCATCTTTCAAGGTAAAAAAACCCCAAAACAAAACAGCTTCCCCAGGGGAGAGGCAAGAAGTACAGTGTACATGGCTGAGGAAAATAATGTCTTTTCCTGTTGCTGAAAAATATCTCACACACTTGGATTTCTTCAGCTTTTCCTCAAAATTTACACAGATGCTGCTGACCATTTCCCTTTTATACTGATTAGTTTTGTCCAGGAAGCATTTTTTTCCCCAGTCTTTTCCTTCCTGAAGAAGCCTGGTTCACGTTAGAGGATGTTTCTGTCAGAATGAAGTCAGAAAGTTATTTTTAAGATGAAAATCTTGTGCAGAAAGTGATTCTCCAAGACTTGTGAAGAAAGTAGTTTGGAAAAAACCCCAAGACCTGTAAAAATATATTTTTTGCCTTAGTTTGGTTTTTATTTTAATATAGTTTTTATTTTATGAAGGACAGGGGATTTTATAGCTTTGAATAAATATAATTATATCTGCTCATCTCACTCAGAAAATATTCCTACCAAATATTGCAAAAATATTTTGATACAAAAACAGTAAATAGGAGCAGACAGTAACTCCTGTTAGTGACAAGAATTTTGTCATACGCTATAGGTGTGTTGATTTCTGCTCTGGTCTGAGATTACCCACATATGTGTTTGGTAGGTCTGGACTGAAGAGCATGAAGCAATCTGTGCAGGATTGACAGTACTTGCTGGGACTATTTTTGTCTCTGTCTTTCATAAAGTCATTACCAAAATGTCTAAAGCAATATTGAAAGAAAATCACATAAATAAAACATAAACACATCTTAAAAGAAATCAGAAACTCAGCCAAGGACTTGAGGTAGTGAGCAACATGAGGAACAGTATTCAATAAAGAGAACATAGTAAATAATCTGAAAATTAAGATCTGTATACCTTGTGATGATGTAAAATCAAAGAACATCTTCTGAGACCTCTCTGGACTTAAGCTCAGGCACCTGCTTTACATAGATGGATTAAAAGGATAACACAAATCTTGGGAACAGATTTTGTCTCCTGAAACTATAATTAATAAAGGTGCATGGCATATTAATTATACATACATAAATAACATGTATACATGCAAATATTTCTAAGACCTACTGCTGCAAAACACAGGGTTTCTGTCTGCGTGTCCATGCTAAGCTTCCCTTGACTTTACCAGTGGAAGATCAGGCCTCAAGTTTAAATTAAAATGTAATTAGTGAGATTATCCTAGGGGAAAAAGGGCTCTTGGGGACAAGGGAGACCCACTTGGAGAGCTGGGACAACTCTGTCAAGTGATTTCCAAATCAAAATTACTATTTTTCTAAAACTTGAAACACAGCCAAAAATTCAGCCCTGAAGTTTAAGAAAATCACCACTGTATCCATCAAACTGCTGAAAGACTACAGCTCCCAGGCAAGGCTAGAGGTCCTTCTTTTTCACCCTAATTAATGCACATTTCTGTTCTCTCACTTCACCATTATGCTCAAAACAAGAAGCCCCACCATCACCAAGGAACTGGGGGAACTGGAGAGGAAACCATCTGCTCCCCAGTTAAAGTCACAAAATCTGACTTGCTTGTCTGGATGCGACCAAAGTCTTTTGCAAATTAGTGGACACCCCCATGCAGCAGTTTTTTAGCAGTGGCATTTACTCCATTCCTTGCTGGTTATTTCCAGGCACTACAAAACTTACCTCTTAGTAACATCTTTGGTAACAGACTCACCACAAAAGCACACCTGGCATAGCTTGAAACAGATGAGATCTGGAGGGTCTCGTAAGTCCCTAAAGAAAATTAAAACAGGTAGTGAGTCAGTGCGGGACAGCTATGCTTTCTGGTCCTTATGCTGTCTCTTCGCTGCACAGAAAATTTATAGCCTTCAGGTTCCTGAACTAACACCTGCCCTGTTAATCGCATTCACCAGTGATATGATATAGCTGTAAAAATAATGTTCAACCGATACTGGCTCAGTTTTGTATTTCTTACCCAAGCAATGCATGCAATGCAAAAATCACATTTCCTTATATACTTCAAAGGACCACAAGTGTATGTATGTATACATGTCCACACATGCATACACACAACTGTACATAGGAGCCATCTGTCACAACCGGTTTCTTAAATTTAAAAACATTATTAACTCAGTGACAGGAAGGAGCCTCAGGAGCAAGGGCTAAAAATTGCTAAGATAATGACTTTACTCAAAATAACCTGATAATCTCTCCATCTTTGGCATTTTTAATCATTGAGAAAGACAGAACATGACGAGGCAACTTGCATGACCAGTGTCACTGGTTTAGAGTTTCTTCAAGCAACTTGAATTTATAGTCCTGTAGGGTAGAATAACTTTATTTTTTATGCTTAGCTTATAACTATGGAAAATTCTTTATAAGCGTACTTCCTCCTAACACACAGTATCTATCCAATCTATCCTGAAACATGAATACTGACCCATATTCTCCCTTTCAAAAATGGCAACGGTCCAAGGAGTTTTTCACTCCTACAGTTTTGGGGCTTGATTTGGTCTTGTGTTTAGGAACTAATTTCTCCTAACCTACTACCAAACTATTACAGATTATCAGAGATAAGATGCTTGTGAACAAGATCCACTGTCATGAACCATTTGCTTGCCAGCCAAATTTCTTATGAATACAGGTGGGAAAAGGTAATCGGTGCAAGACACTTGTCATGTGGCAATGTTATAATCCAATACCAAGCTTTACAATGGTGTGTATAGATCCATATAGAGCTCTAATAGAGTTAAACGGACCATTCAAAGACAAGGAGAGCACGGGAAATGAGAGTGAAGAAAGAAAATAAGAAAAAAGTTTGTTTATCCAGCATGTGAGCAAGTCACAGCAGGACTGCACAAACACACCAGATGACATGGTCAGCAGGGAAGGAAATACCCAGTGTATATTCCTAGGTAAGCCAAGATTATCCATTAATCTAAGACTGCAGAAAATGGAAAAATATGATCATGACCCCTAGTTGAAAGGAGGGGGAAAGGGTGGGGAAAAATCCTGGACTCTGGTAATTTCACCCTGTTCAGTGAACTTTTATTTTTTTACTATAATAATTGAAATAAAGAAGATAGTTTGCTGCTGGTGTCTGTTTGGCTGGTCTTAATCAAAAGCATTGAGTGGATTTCTTAATAGCGTTCCAGTAAACATTGCAGTGAAAACAACACTGAATTAGATCTTAAGCAGCCATCAATCTTCTTAGCAGATACAGATCTTTATGCAAGTATTTTATTTCTTCTTCACTTAAAAAATATCCCAACATCTTCTGCCACCATCCTGGAACTTTCTTCAGTAATTTTGCTAAAATTCATACAAAAATTAATGAAATCCAAGGGGTAATAGATCTATCTTCCTTTAAGTTTTACTAAGAGATGCACAGTTTTAATTTACAGACATGCAAAGGAAGTTTGAAAGCATTATTATGGTTAAAGAACATCTCAGTGCAGTTTTTACACAACAGGCTTTTGTTATTTAAATAGCCAGTTACTGCACAACACCAAGTGTCTGAATCCAAAGTGAGCTTGTGAGCAGCTCAGCCCAGAGAGGGCTGAGGGTGCTCTGCATATTTCCAGCAAACACTTTGCACTTCTGGGGGTTGTGCTTTCATATTTGAAACAACTTAAAAAAATTGGAAGTTAGGGAAACATCATTCATAGACAGAATTGAGCTGTGGGCCAGCATGTCATTATGGGAATCCCTCTAGCAGCCTTAATAAATCTGAAGAAGCTTTCATTAGAGGACAGTCCTATTTGATGGAAGACATTTATCTTATGATCAGTGTTTAATTATGCTAGATGTTGAAGAGCCATTCTCTTCTCCAGCAACTCTGAAAGGTGAATTAGTGTATGAGAGTTTCATAGAACATATTTCATTGAATTACATTGAAGAAAAAGGTGCATTTATTTCAAGAAACGCATGTCTGATTCCACTGGGCTTTATACTGTAAAAATAAGATTATTTATTAATCTTAGTATCAAAGCAAGCAAAGTTGTTTAAATATTTACCTTTCAAACACTTAAATAACTATATTATTAACAATAACATTTTTTGTGATTTAATGCTTCCAAACTTAATGATTTTTATTTGCCTCAAGTTCTTACAATGTTTAACCTCACAACAGTGTCTCAGTTAAGACTTCTTTGGGATTGACATGAAGGATGTGGACTGAGATTTAAAAAGACAGCAGATTAGAAATACCATAGGATTTTAAACAAAAAAAAAATGGGTTGTGGATCTTTCTAGAAATAATAAATATAAAGAATAAACTAATATAGATAGCAGGATTCACACGTACATCAGTAAAAATATCCTGAAAAAAATTTTTTTCAGCACATTCCTATCCATAGCCAGATATATCAAGTCATTTTTGCAATTCTCAGTCTCTTTTATACCCTGTTGGGAAGCTGTAAGACACTCAGCTAAATTAATTTCTCTGTGTTGGAGGCTCAGTATGAACTATTTGCTTCTGGCACTGGAGCCAAACCCTGGTCTCAGTGAAACAGTTACGTTCCTCATGTAAACCTGTGGAATTTTTATCAGGGTAACTCGTACATTTTCTGGTTTTACTAGGCAAGCCGAGAGCAGAATTTGGCCCTACATAAGTTTAGTCTATAACAGTTAGAGATTACCTAGGTGCCTTGCTGTTCTCTGGTACCAATAGCCTCCTTCCCTCTGGATGGCTTTGACTCTTCTCGGTGTCAGACCACAAGGCTCCTGCAGAGCTTCCAGTAATGGAAAACTTTTTCATTTAGGTTGATGAGGACAAACTCAGCCCCTTATCCTCAAAGAGGGCAGAACAGTGTCTTAATGTTGCAATTCGCCCCCTTCAGGTCCCCCAGCTCATTTCCAAATGCATTTAATTTTCTTCCTATCCACCTCTCTGGAATTACTGTTGTCCCTTCCCTCAGAAGTCATGACTTCTCCCATCTATAGATCCACAGCTTTCTGCTGTCTCACTCTTTGGTTTCTAAGGTTTCCTATAGCTTTCCATTTCATATTTCTGTTCTTTTTATTTTCGAAGAGGTCCCACAAAGTTTTCCCTATCTGGTCTCTTTTGGGTTCTTTCCATCCTCCTCGAAGTCCAAATCTCATCCCACTACCCCTGAATGTTACTGTGTTTTTGATAGGCTCCCATCCCCTCTTTTTGGCTGTGGTGTCAAAGCTGTCAACAACCCAAAGCAAAATCTTCCTGGAATTGTGATTTGCACAAATTTCCATCAGACCCCAACTTAGACTGGTGCTTTCCCCTGTATGACAGCTACCAGCTGAACCAGCGCAACTGCTAACACAGATAGGCTGAACCAGCGCAACTGCTAACACAGATAGGCAAAGCTGGCATTCATACCCACAGTTTAGTGGTTTTAAGGCATAACAAACTTCAGAATTGCAGATATCCTTCCCCCCCCCCTATTGTTTAATGAATTTCATTTTACTTATTTATTCAGGCTGATTGACTGTCATCTTAAAGATGTCCTGAGCTGAAGGTCCCATTAACTATGGGAAGGTTAAATTTAGGGTCACTTTTTCAAAATAACAGAATTCTTCTGGAACAAACTCCTTAAACCATTATTATTACAAGAGATTCCAAATAACACAAAGTCCAGCAAGGAAATGAAAGGCAAAAAAAGGCAAATAGATGATAATTTCTTAAAACTGACTGCTTCTAAGAACAGTTTTTTTAAGTAATACAAAAAGCAATGAAAAGGTTCTCACCAGATTTTATTGAAATACTCTGGAGAAAATCCATTAGAAATACATTTGCAATCAGTCCAGTATCAAATTTCTACTGTAAATATGGCAATTAAGAAGGTCAAGTTATCCAAGGTTGTGTAAGAGTGAGATGGATGGTTAAAAAGGAATTTATGCTGAGGGTATTTTGTATACAATTTATCTCTTTTACTCTTTGTTAAAACACATCACACTTTTTCTTATAAGTTACATGACATTATATTCACAATAATGGGCTACAGAAATAACGACCCATTGTTGGTCTCCTTATCTCCGTGCAAACGCTTTGCAATTGTGCTTGAATCTGATGTGCTGATTAGCTGAGAGCTGAATCCATGCCAATAAAAGAATTGCTGTAAAATGTTGGATAAGTGTAAATTACACCCACACCACTAGTGTAGCAGAGAAAAATATGTAACTTGAGATTATGAAGTGTCCTGCTGTGACATAAATGGAGTGGAAAGGCACTTAGTCCAGAGAGGACCATAAATGGTTCAAAGCCAAAAAATGCCCAAGTAATGTGTATCAGTACAAGAGTGATTAAGGAAGTGACAGAAGCCAAGGTGGTTATTTAACCTCTAGTGCTCCGGTGTTTCATAATAAAAGATATCCAGGAGCAGTCCCAGCTTCATCCACAGATGGCCATGCTGGACAGCCACAGCTGTGCTGATACATGTATTTGGGGAACTGCACAGTGAATGGGATCTACAAACTCACCTTGATTTAAGCCTCCACCCTGACACATCAGAAAGAGTTATTCTGAACCAGGATCAGTTCATCATGGCCCCACACTCTTTACCACTGGGGTAACATGCTGGTAACACACAGTGTCTCTGGCACAGAAGTGCAACCCATGTGTGCAACTACGAACTCGTGTAATGTATACAGCTCTGGAGACAGTGCCCATTTGCTCATATGTGAGTGAGGAGAGCCAGCATCTCACAGTAAGGAGGGCTACACTGTGGTCCAGCCCCAGCAGTGCAGCAGAGATATTGCTCAAGGCAGCAAGTGGCGACCAGTGCATGAAGAGACATGCTCTGTCCTCTTCATAAGCAACAGGTGGGAGAGGATCAGCAGCTGGCTGAAAAAAAATAATGCTGGAAACATGAAAAAATAAAAAGCCTAAAAATAGATGGCACTAAGAAAACAGAAATGGAATACAAAAAAATACAGGGGTGGGAGGGGAAAACCAAACAGCTTGCAGCCCTAAAGAAGATACCGGTCAGAAGCTTTCAGGGAACAAGCAGTAACCACCCCCAGAGGACAGCTTCCAAAGACAAGACTAGGTCTCTGTAGAGGCCACAGTATGAAGGAGGCACTGAAACTTCCATGCACAGCCACCAGAGTCAAAAGACTTTTGATTTTGTTCATGGAGACTGACCCTCAATGTCACTAAAGGCAGGACTGGAGAGAAGCATTGAAATGGCTCCTTTGGTTGTTTTGTTTACCTGTTCCCTGTCCCAGTGTTTTCAAAGCACTCATAGTCATTTAAGATTTCTTCTCACAACGCTCCTCTGGAGGCAGTGTAGTAGCGTTATTTCCATCCTGCAGGAAGGAAGGCACAGAGGGTCAATATTACGTGCCCACATATAGGACGCCTGAAGCACAGCGAGGAATTGAGCTCAGGTTTCCTATGTCTCCCCATCATATCCTGCTTTGTCCTTTTCTACTTCTCTCTCATCCTTTGTGAATGGGCAATGATAGGAAAGCTGCCACTTCTGTGCTCAGAAATATAACAATCATAAGGGTAAACCTAGAGAGCCACAGCTGAGTCCAGTCTTGCTACCATTTAAACCGATCTCTAAAGGAGTTTCGGACTGCTTTAGGTAGAGCTTACTAAATGTCCCAAGAGCCATGATTCATTTTGGAGAGGGAACAACTTCAGCCAAAAAGACACCAAACCTTACTGTCAAGTCAACGGTAAACCAAAGGTAATTAATTAAAAATATAGAGGTAATAAATGATATTAAGGAAGAATAGATAGTAATTGGTAATAATTCAAAGTTATGAAATGAAAACTTAGATAAGAGAAAACAAAGGCTTTGGGAGAAATATAGGACTGATAGATTTCAGGGGAAAACACAAAGGCTTTTTGTGTTTGGAAACAAAAAATTAGTCTCAGCATGTCCTTGTCCTTTATGTGAAGGAAAAAGTGTGTTGATACTGTTCAAAAAGAGAAGTATTTGTTAGTTTTTCTGTTTTAATAATTAAAAAGAAGGATAATATACGCACAAGGATGATAAAATATTGCTCAGGTAAGTGGTTAACCGAGCATGGATTTAACAGGTAGATGAGGGATATGGCCCTATGATAGCAAATACCAAAGTTAAACATTAGTTAGAAAAAACCTTTTAAAATATGCTGTCCTGAACAAACTGTACCTTTTAAAAGTGGACCAGATTTTGCAGCACTAGGAAAGTTCCAGGTCAGAAAGACTAATATCATGCTGATATTAAACAAGCAGGACAGCAGTTCTAGATAAAATAGATAAATAAGCCTGTATAAGAAGTCTGTTTTCATTTTTCATTAACATTATGAATGTGAGTCATAAAAAATAAAATTCTAGCTAAAAAATAATATCTATAAATTTTTGCAAAGCATTTGAATCAGTACCACAAATATTCTAATTGGCACTGCACATGACCAGTGGGCTACATGGTAAATAGCTATGCACAGAATAACAGACAGATTTCAGAAAGGTGTACATGAGGACCTGCCATTGACTGGTTCAACAGGAATCTGAACTAATATGGATGATATTCAGATTTTCATCAATAAACCAGTAGTACACAAAGTCTCAGCTGCTGTTATGTGTGGGCAACAGAAAACACATACTGTAAAGAAATTATCATCAGAATGTAACAGTTTTATCAAATTATCTGGATCATTTCACTGTTGACAGACACTCAAAAGCAATGACTGAAGACTAGGAAAAGAAGGAAAGGAATTCACTCAAAGCTTTGAAGGAATTTTCTTACTCCCAGACTGAAGCAGGCATTCTTTGACCTTATCTTTAAAAATGTCAACATTTATTTTAGTTTAAAAAAATTATTTTTTTTCTTTTTTTAATTTCCCTTCCATTATAGCCATTTTTTCCCCCAGTATAAGTGTAAAAAAAAATTCTTTCTTCTACTTCCAGGGTTTTTCCAACAGAAATCCCAGTGCAGAAATAGTCTCTGAGGATTAAAAACGCTTTATGTAAAAGTAAATTTCATTCAGATATTTTTTAACCACATTTGTTCTCATTGTCCATGCACTTCTAGTTTGGTTGCAATGGATTTTTCCCCCAGTGTTAAGATTTCAAGGAACATCACTCCACTATTCTGCCTGATCCATGCTGTTGCATTGTGTGTGTGATCTGGGGCCTTTCTTATAACATCCTGTAGATCTAGCCTTATGGTCAAGAGGGAAAACATTTTATAGCTGACTCCACACATTCCTGTGAGGAATTCACTTCCTGTTGTCATATTCCTTTCCATTCCCCTGTTCACCTACACATCCTTCCCTACAGAAAGACCGTGTGCAGCTTCAGAAAAATTATGAAACTCGGGAAGATAATGATTCTCCTAATTCTGTAACAAAAGTGTTTCCATTTCCAACAGTGTTTCCATTTTGCTGAGGAGGACAGCAAAATCAGAACTCTGTTGCTTCCTCAGAAATAGATCCTGCTGGAAGCCAGCAAGTCTGCTGTCCCCACTGGCTTTGAGCATTGTCTATATCATTCTGTAACCTCTTTGCTTCCCATACTTATGCCCATATGTTTACATGCTAAGGTTTCCTTCAAACTCATTGTATAGATGAAGAGTGCATGAGTGAGAGTAACATCTTAATTAGCAGTGTCACTGACACATTTTCTACAAGAAACTTTCCACTGAACCAGAAATTTCCCATATGCTTTTTTATATTGATTTGCACCTGTTGTCACTTCGGTGCTAACAAAAATACCTGAATGGAGTATGAAGGAAAAATGTAGGGGTTGTGGTGCTGCCAGAGCCTTCAACTGCATGGCAGAGCAACTCACAGCTGCCAAGCACCCATGGACAGGTTTCAACAGTCTCTCACAAACCCAAGGCAACCTCTTGCAGGGGGAAAAGATGAAGCCTGACCACACTATTTCAGCACTAGTGAGCACCCCAGGTAAGAAAACAGACTGATCAGATAAGTGTATCCAGAGAGAACAAGACTATCTGGGCACTGCCATTAAACAGAGGACACTAGTCAAATAATGAATTGACCTAAACCCAAAACACTCAGTGGCCCGAGGCTCAGCAGAATAGCAATTGCTAATGATCTGCCCTCTGTGGAAAGAGCTGTTGGAGAAGGAGACATCACAATAAGTGGCTGAAAGCCACAAGCTGCAAGAAGCAGCAGCAGGCTGTGGTAAGAGATGTTCAGAAAACTGTGTGAGCCCAGGAGCCTGAGAGAGGTCTTCCCTATCCCATGTCCAAATTCCTGCTGTTGAGCATGGGGCAAACACAACACACCCAACAAACATATGATACCCATCTTCCTTGTAAAACTGGTGTGCATTAGTTTTGCCTGCATCAGGCAGCCTGTCTGGTCAGCCGCCTGGTTCTACTGCAATCGCCCTTGCTTTCCTCCTTCTGGGTGCTGGGAGGACTGTTTGCCTATTCCCCGCTTCCGGATGTGACAGCCTAAATTGACACCACTGCCTACTGTCATAATGGTGACTATGAAATATTAGACATAGCAGGCATTTCCTTTCAACAAATAGGTGTCAATTCAGGGGTCTCAAATCACAAGTTTTTGTTTCGTCACATTGACTCTCTATACACTCTGCAAACCTCTGGTGATGCTACCATTTGCTTCTGACGCTTCATGCAGTCTTATTTTATGTCAGTGGAGACAACCCCGTCCTTCACTGGCTCCACTCTGCCCTTCTGCTGTGCTAAATATCTACCAGAATCTGACCCTACAATCCTTTTCAGCAGATGCTTTATTATTTTGGCACCTACTTGTACCAGCCTGGAGACTGGGAATAATGTAGGGTGGTGGTTGCATGTCTCTCTCTACACACACTTAAGGATCAGCCCAGGGCTCAGAGTCTTCTGCTCAGATGCATCTACTAGCAAAGCCATCACATTAAAAGCAGAATTATACTCTAGAACATATAGCTTCTCTTCACCAGGTCAAACCAACCCATCTACTTTGCTTCAGGAGCCAGTTTTCCCTATCATCAACACAGGCCACTTCACTTCACTTCACTTGCTTTATATTTCTGGCACAAGAGACAGACCTGAACAAATTCCTCAATATGACTGTTATTCGAGGCCAGTAAAAAGCACTTCTGACCTTTCTCTACGGTTTTCCAATCCCTAAATGACCTTCATGTGTCTTTTCCTATACATTTTCCTGTAACACCTTAGGAATCACGGTCCTGCTGCCTTTAAGCAAAATTCCGTCAACAACTAAGATTTCTCCCTTCAGTCTCTAACAGGGTCCAGTAGTATGCTGTCTGGCCGACAATCTGCTAAAAAGTTTGATTGCACTGAAGATTTGGAAGTCCCATCCTCTGCAGGTGCAACATCAGTCCTTATTTAACCTGAAGTTGAACAAGAAGTGGCAGATATTTGATTGTATATGTGTGGTGTTTATCTAGCACAAATCTTCTGTAACACCAAAACTCTCCCTGATTTGTTATTCAGTGTGCAAATTATACCCGTGTAGCTGAAAAAAAAAACCTCCATGAAGGAGAGAGGTGATGAAAAGTTGCATGAGTAAACATCATCATCTATATGAGCACTTTGATCATAATTTTTTTTAGTGATTCATAAACACCTAGTCTCCAATTTTAATGACAATATTTAGAAGGTACAGCCTACACACCAGCACAGACCTGGAGACATTCACATCTTATTTAGGTACATGTTTACCATAGATATTGCCCTTTTCTTAAATAGGGTCACATTATCATCAGGTAGACCTCAGCGTTCTCTCTTTTATAAAGAAAAAGAAGCCTTTACATATCTCAAGTATCTTAGTATCTCAGTGCCCAGCACAGTTCCAGACGGTGGCTAAGAAAATCGTATTCCCTACCATGGCAGTGATGGCACCCTCTCTGTGAAACAAAAGCCTGGACACCCTTTCAACAACTAATATGTCCCCCTGCCTCTCTTTTTACAGATTACAGTTTTCCAGGTCGTTATTCACCCCTAGAGTTCATTTCCTGAACAAGACTGCCATGCAAAACTAGCTTTCCTCTTAACCAAAAGTCCTGGTATTACACAAGTGTGATCTTGACTAATGCACCTGTATCCAACAGAAAATTTAAAATGTTAATTTACTCTCAGATGAAAGTCCTTTTTTGCTGCAATACTCCTATCAAGACCTTCTTTCCTATTGTAAGCATTTCATCAACACTTGCCATACTACGTTTATTGTGATATCCATTGCTTTCTGCTGCCTTTGAATCCCATGGGTCTTCACCTCAGGTATCCTTTTATAATATTGAGATTTTCTGTTATACACAAAGTTATCTTGTATTTTACCAAGGATACACACTACATCTGTGGGAAGAAAACCAGGCATTATGGCTGGATGGACCCCTCATGCGAGAGCATCCATCACTCAGTTTAAAAGTAGCCTTAACTTCCCAAATGTAGCTCTTAAACTTAGACCATTTACACTGATTTTTCACTTTTGCTTTCATAATCTCCATTTAAAAGGTATCATTCACATGCTAGGAGGAAGGGTACTGTGGAATGCAGTACTTCCCAAATGTATGCTATACAGAGTAATAGTGTTTGCTGCCCAAGTTAAGTTAAACCTATCAAAAAGATGAGAAGGGATGTGAGCAATAATTGTTTTCCCTTACCAGGGCACCTGCTGCCTAAAGCCCCAGTGAACTGCTGTTTAAGATGCCTTCAGCTATCCTCCACATTTCTGGAAAGTTTCAACTTCTGATGGGTTTTAAGAGCTCCATGCTTTCACTCAGGTATTTTGTTAGTTTGTTTTACATCTAGAGTAAGTGCAGGTAACCATGCGGCACCCTGCAGCGCAACTGAACCCTTTGGCCTGTACCTGAGGTCTGACAAATCACCAGACTGCAGCTTCAGCTCCTGCACAGCATCCTACCAAGCTCCAAGAGGCTTGCTCCAGAAAGGGCAGAGCACATCTTCACCAAATGGCCTTAGGTCTGGCTTCCCCCATCAAATTCCATGCAAATCAGATTGGGCTAAAAGCACTGAGCATATATTTGGTTCCATGGTAATTGGAAGTTAAACTATATAAAGCCTCAGAACTGGGTCAACAAAAAAGAAAATTAGGCCAGAACAGTGCACTTTGAAAAATCCCACCCCACCCTGCCCTTACCATATGGCTGTGCTGACTCTACTGATCCAGGATCCCTAGGGTTAATTTTGTGATCTGGGAGGCCAATGAGATAGTGTTTTACTTAAAACTTGATTTTATTTTTAAAGGTTTATTTTAAATGCACCTGGTAAATGAATTCTAATTTGACCTCTAATTTGAACTAATGATCAGTAGTAGTATTTACATGAACCAGATATGGGACAGTTCATAAATCTGGGGTAATTTTTTTTTTTTAATTATTTGCTCACTGGGACATATGCATAAACTACAAAACACCGTAGACTATTAACTCACATCTTTTTCCCTTGTGATTCCAAAGCCAAAGAGTTCCTCCCTCTCTGATTAATTTTTTCAAACTCTGAATCCATTCAAACTCTGTCCAATAAGTGTCAGCAAGTGATAGTCGTATTGAATAAATTCAGAATTAGTAAACCCTCTAATTCTGAAGTGTTTAGCTTTGGAGTGCAAAAAGTTAAACACTTTCTTGCAACACATTGTAAACATGTCAATGTGTTTAACATTTTAAATGTGTTCTGTTCCCTTGCGCATGTGTTTAGAAAAGAAACAGGTTATGATATTTAACTAGTGAATGGATATATGTGCTCATTCCTAGCAACACTTTTTAAACACTTGTGGACGCTTAAAATTATGATGTGTTTAAGATTTGAACATGTTTGCTTTTCTACACTCTTAATCCAATGAAAGTTTGATGCATTTTTTTTTAGAACAGCAAGTTTTTATCAGGCTAGCAAAGCATACAATTTGTAAATAACAATGCTTGATTTTTTTCTATTCATTCTACTCCAAACTAGATTCTAATCAGGTGAGGTTTTAACACAGGGTAAAGAGACTTTTCCCACCAGAAAGAAATGATCGTGCTAAGCTGAAGCTGATCTCATTTGTGAAGTGTAGAAGTAGCTACAACATTTAAAATCTGCTTTCTTTCTCAAAGATGAGACTCTGCACTACATGGGAAACACAGGAAGTTTGCAACTGGAATGAAAAAAGCCAAAGGAGAACATCTGCAAACATTTTTAAGGAGGGTTTTTGTAATTATGTGCTCTATAGTTGGATAAAAGCATAAATTATCTGGAAATAAACTGGCTATACTACTCACCTACACACGTATGGGGTTACTCAGTGAGGAAACAGCAAAGCCCCATGCATCTTTGACTGCTGCTTTACCTGAACTCTGCTCACTGGTCTAGCTGTGCTTGGGCTATTTCTAATCCTCCAAACCACCAAGCAGCTGCTAACAGCTGTCATTTAAAAAAAACAACAACCAAATGCTAGCAATAAAATTTTATCTATCATTCCTCCAAATTAGCTTAACCTGAGGCCAAGCACAGGCAATGCTCAGTGCTTACACCCATGACATGCTATTTCAGGACTTGTGAATGATAAAAATGGGTTCTTTTTTAGTATGATAATTCGAATTTCCCTGTAAAATCCAATTGCAGTGGTTGTCAACCATTTCCATACCACAGATCCTGTTACAACAAAAGAACAGCTTTATGTTCACTCTTGCTTACTCCCCCCATCTTCCACCCTTGAATCTGTCCACAGGAAAAAGTAGGCTACTCGAGATTCCCTGGAATATCTTTACAAGCCAGAAAAACAGCATTTAAAGTCCTTCCAGGATTAGGAACAGACACATCACATTCTATCATGTGGAAAGGCAAAATTAACTAAGTTCTGAAGGGTATCTAATGTGTCTGCCTTAAAACTTTTTCTTGTTCAAGAACCAATAAACATGGATAATTCAGAAAGCCAGGGACTATTTTTAATTTTGAGAGCCAGCCATCCCAAATTTATTCATAAGTCTCTGTATTCTAGCTGTGCCAGTAAGCTTAGAAACCCCTGTATCATTGTTCTGGGGGCTGCACAAGGCCCGGGAAAGAGCTTGCATCCACCAAGGGGTCAAAACAGAGAGAGAGTATGTCAACTCTTCCGGTTCCCATCCCAGGCCAGGGGAAGCAGAGCTCACCTCTCTCCTGCCTTTTTGTGCCCCATCACCTCCATAGAGCCACCCTGCCAAAAGGGAATGGTCAGGTGACTTATGAATGCAAAAGAAAACAACGTACTCGCATAGCCCTTGTATCAGCCCGTGAGATGCATGTCCCCACTTCTGAGACAGCAGCAGGAGTTTCACCTGGCCCTTCCTGAGTGACTGCCTAGGCTGGGCACAAACCGACCGTCTGGAGCTCTTCAGCTGGTGTCCTGCCCTGCAGAGGGGGAACCATGAATCACTGCAGGATCTTGCCATCCTCATCCCCAGGCACGACAGCAGCCCAGAGCTTTCTCATTTCTTGGCATCATGAGTTATCTGGAGTGCTTCTCACAATTTGTTTTTAATGACAAGGAGATGAGGGTGATGGGGTTTGGTCATACTGTAGGTACACAAGTTTACTGTGGATCAGTATTCAAAGGCACTTTCTGAAAATTTTCAGCCTTCACTTAAGTAACAGCAATGTAAAAGCTCGGTGCTTGGAGCCATTTAAAGTTTGAATGCCAGCTGCATTTTTATTGGCCGTCTGTGACTTCAAAGGGCTTTTCCTCCACTAAAGCCCAAACAGGTAGGCTGCCCTGAAATCTCTCTGCCATGCTAACTTACTGATTTTGAACTGATTTTATCCGCAGGCTTATGCCTGACAATGAACGTTAAACATATTGGGGCTGAAATGAATTTCAGCATCTTGCAGTCCAGCTATAGCACTGACACTTAATCAGGCAGGGGATGGTTCATCTGAAAATATATGGTAAAGATGTTCTTTGTAGTCATGTAAACTTTCATTGCTTATACTTTAATCCCAAGACTTTAAGACAAAAAATTCAGAAAAGCAGATATGCTGCTGCTGTGCCAAGTTTTTAGTTGTAAGAATAGGGAACAATGAGGAAATTCATTTGGATGCTTAATGTATTTTTCAGTTTCAGCAACCTGGTCTTTACCACACTGTTTTATAAATGTACCTAAAGCCCTCAGCCCAGATCAGGACCCCATTTGACTAGCTGCTGCTTTGACATAATAAGGGACAGGCCTTACTACAGAGAGCTTGCAGTCTGAGGGGCAGAATTACACATCAGTGTAATGTTTCAGGTACCATCTACCCGTAGGGGTACATCCACAGTACTGTAAAGAAAGTTTTGGTGCTAACACCATATAACAATAGTTGTCTTACTGTATGAAAATGAATGGATTATTTAACTGAGACACATGGGCCAATTTTCCATCTGGTTCTTGAGCACTGCTCCTTGGGGCATCTCTAAACCCTGTTCCACTGCATCCTATGAACAAGCTAGGGTCATGGTTTAACCCCAGCCAGCAACTAAGCACCACGCAGCCGCTCACTCATTTCCCCCCACTCCCAGTGGGAGGTGGGAGAAAATCGGGAAAAGAGGTAAAACTCATGGGTTGAGATAAGAACTGTTTAATAGAACAGAAGAAAGTAATAATAATAATAATATCACTAATAAAATGACAACAGTAATAGTAAAAGGATTGGAATGTACAAATGATGCACAGTGCAATTGCTCACCACCTGCCGATCGACACCCAGTTCGTCCCAGAGCAGTGATCCCCATCCCCACGCCACCCAGTTATTTCCTGGATGTGACGTCCCACGGTATGGAATACCTCGTTGGCCAGTTTGGGTCAGCTGCCCTGGCTGTGTTCCCTCCCCACTTCTTGTGCCCATTCAGCTTTCTCGCTGGCTGGGCAGGAAAAGCTGAAAAGTCTTGACTTTAGACAAAACATTACTTGGCAACAACTGAAAACATCAGAGTGTGATCAACATTCTTCTCATACTGAACTCAAAACATAGCACCATACCAGCTACTTGGAAGACAATTAACTCTATCCCAGCTGAAACCAGGACAGCTAGAAGGCTCCAAAATGCTGCAGATGCTTAGACATGATTGAATTTATGAAGTCTGATCTTGAGGTACTATTGAGCATAAGGAGCTTCACTGAAGTAAGTTTTATAATAAAATGTTGCTAATCCAGGCAAAGATACTATAAAGTAAAAAAATCATACATATTTCTGAATGACAACTTAAAAATGCAGTGAGTTCATCTTATACGGTAATCATCACAGACTTCTTTCAGAAATAGTACAAACAGAATATTAGATTTTGTTCTTAACTAAAATACTGGAATTCAGTGCAGTTGTCTGAAATAACTGAGTCATTCTACTGAACATCTGACACCAGAACCAAGACAGGGCAAATTTAAGCATTGTTATGCTTCAATATCTTTACTTTACACACAGACAACTCTGAAGATGAACTCTTCAAATGAATTTCAAGACATACCTTCTGTGCTTGACTTTCAGGAGTATAGCAGATATTTCAGGGATTCCTCCTCAGCTTTTCAAGAGTTATGTGTTCAAGATGATGGACAGATCTCATCTTCAACAATACTCAAAGATACTAATATTTCTTCCTGAGCACATGAAGAATATTGCTAAGAAATCTCTGCTCAGAAAGAGGGAAGATCAGGATTCTCTGGTCCTGGGCAAGGAAGAATTTTTTTTCAGCAAGGCACGTGCTGAAGTAATAACACTAAAGCTAATTTTCAAGTGGGAGAGGGAAGAGGAAAAGAGGGGCTCTAGCACATTTGGGGCAAATCTCTTTTTACTGTCTGCTTGTCATCACATGAGTTTTATGCTGGAAACAGAAACAAACACCCTGTCAAAATACTTCAGGCATTTGTTAAACAGATCTCTCTGACAGGTGAAATAACAGACAGAATCAAAGAAGGGGAAAACAGCAATGCATATTTATTAATGACAAAAAATTTAAAAATCTTAAGCAGGTCAATAAGAAAGTACTTGCAAGATAATTTCATACTGAAAACAAATCCACTGACTTGTAGGTAAAGCCATGTTGAGAATCAATAAGCCAGCAAAGGCAGATTTGAGGGCAGCCTATGGTACCTGCCTGGGCTTTAGAGCAGGAAAGCCTTTAAAGTTGCAGACGGGCAATAAAAATGCAGCTGGCATGCCAGGCTTATACATCTCCAGCGTAGTTTTTATATTAGTAATGTTTAAGTTGAAGTTGACCAACCTGAGAATATTCAGTTAGTTTTAACACACACACACACACACACACACAATTAGCAATCTGGCTGGAAGACCCTTCTATACCTACAGTCTGGACAGAATGTTTATTGTGTAACTGATGATTTCAAGGGAGGTATAACTGGCCATTCTTGCTACCTCGCTGCATACCAGTGTTTTTGAAACTGTCCAATTTTAGTTTTGCTGTGTATACATTTATGCATCAAGTATGATTTCTGTTAAGCTTGCAAAATGCGCTTTACAACTCTGATTAAAATAACGTAGGAAATTTTCTCACTTTGTTTTTTTCTGCTAAAACCACTTTTATATAATACATAATATATTTGAAGTATATTTCTATTTTGGATCAGATTTTACTACATAATTTATCAGGCATACAGTCCTCTAAATGTGACTAAATACAATCCCTATATTAATAGACTTTTTCAGACATATACACTTTGAAAGGAAAGAACAAGATACTTCTTCAGCATCCCATTGGTAGCGTGGCCTCCCTATGAAAACAGAATGGACCCAGTAAAATAACAGCATCTGCTATTTCGACTTTCATCTTAACATGTACAGATTTCAGGGTTTCCAACTGATCTGACAGAACACTTCCTGTTCAGGAAATAAACGTGTCAAATGATTTCTTGATTTAAAGTGATGGATCACAGTAGCTCTCTGTACTGCAGGGGTGCTATTCTCATAAAACATATGCAACCTTTATTACTAAAATGAAGGGGAATTACTCCAATACCACTTAGGGCAATTTCCTCAGCAGTCACCACATATCTCCAGTGTTACAAATCCCAAAAGGAATAGGAGGAGGGGTGGGAGCTGGAGGTAGCTTGAATCCTGTGCTTGTTCTGGTGGCAGGGGGAAAGGAAAACCACTATGTCATGTTTGGGATTTGTGTAGTTTAATCTAAAAGAAGTGAAACCCTGTTTGAAAATAAAAGGAGCACACACAAATAGTTAAAGTTCTTTCATGAGCTATGTGACATTTTTTTCTAGAATCACTGTGATGCTTAAAAAGCTCAACGCAAAGTTGCTGCGGTGGTAAATGAGGGTAATGACAGGTCTTTCACACAATGTGATCTGAATTGCCTAATGAAAAAGTGCAAAATCACATGATTTTTAATAATATTCATCACAACTATATAACTTGGGATAAAGAACTAGATGTTTTATCTATGATCAAGAAAAGGAGGATGTTGAGTTGGAAAAGGTCTAAAAGGGGAACAAAGAGCACTGAGTAACAATGTAGTAACTAAGCAAAGTAGTAAGTCTTGGTCTATTAGGCAGAAGAGCATTCAGTAGAAATACAGAGGACTACCTTGTTGTTTATAGCAAAAGCTGTACTGGGATATGCTTACTATTATGATGTCCTCATTAATTAAAAAGATGGCAAAGAATAGGAAATGGCTATGAAAAAACATTCCAAGAATGTCTAAAATAAAATTTGAAAAGAAGATGAAGATGAGAAATGGCTCAGAAGACAAGTACTAAGAATGCAATGTGCACCCCAGAACCAAAGCCTGTCAGAGCTCTGTTGAGCTAGACTATGTACAGAGTTCAAGAGATAATTTAGTCAGTCTATAAGTACATGCAGGGGCAGCAGATCCATGAAAGTAGAGGGCTCTTTAATTCACCAGACATCAGCATAGTATTTCAGACTTGATATGAGCATTTAAGTTAAGTTTTATGATGACCTGTCTTACACATTTCTGCATGTTGATCACATCAGGTGATCACAGTGACTACCTCTTCTCCTATTGCCAGAAAATAGCCTTTTGCAACCTCCCCACAAAAAGAAACAACAGCACTTCTACCTGGAAGAAAATATAACTTAAGGGTCTTTTCCAAAGTCCTCACAGGAAAATGGCAGAGATGTTCAGGCAGAAGTCACAGTGGGGGCAAAACCAAGTCAAGGCCTCAGGAAGACAAAACTGTTCTCTTACAACCACCTCCTTTTCCCTAAGTAACTAGCTCATCCACAGGTTTAGCTGAAGAGGTCAAAGTATCTCTGACACACACACTCATCTGCAGTTTGCAGTTCCTTTCATGTACACAGAGGACATATAGCAATAGAAAGGATCTCATTTTAACTTACATGCTTGCAAGTCCAATACTGAATGGAAGTGCTAAGACCATTTCCCTCCAGGTTCTCCTGTAGGCCAGAAAAACTGGGCTGTTTCATTTGCTCCACGAGAGCCGAAGCCACCATCTCACACCTTGATGAAACAATCCAGAATTTAGAAGGTGAATCCTCCTGTTGTATGCCTGACATGAGCACGTACAGACTTACAGGAAGACAACCCAGGCATCAGTTTGTCTGTTTTTCAGTGTTTACCCATCTATCATCACACAACCACAACTGGAAATCACATCTATTCTAGTTTCTTGTGCAATGAGTACAACTTGCTGCCTACCTGACTGTAACAGAAATGGTAAAATGACAATGGTCACTCTGTACCAGCTATAAGGAAAGAGGGAGTGTCCTGGTTTCAGCTGGGATGGGGATCGCTGCTTGGGGACGAACTGGGTGTCGATCGGCAGGTGGTGAGTAATTGCACTGTGCACCATTTGTACATTCCAATCCTTTTACTATTACTGTTGTCATTAGTGTTATCATTATAATTACTTTCTTCTTTTCTGTACTATTAAACCGTTCTTATCTCAACCCACGAGTTTTACATTTTTTTTCCTGATTTTCTCCCCCATCCCACTTGGGGATGTGTTTAGTTGGTGGTGTTTAGTTGCATGGTGTTTAGTTGCTCGCTGGAGTTAAACCACAACAGGGAGGTCTTTAATTTAGAGGGAAGTTTGTTCTTGCTTAAAAACTACTAACTCCAATGGGAATTTGGTTTGGGACTCCTTCTCCTAAAATTGCATCCTACCTTTGCTAGATAGGTCTTTGTTGAAAAGCTGAGCAATTTACCAAAGGAAAAGAAGCAAAGGTAACCCTTGTATTTCCCTTTCTCTTGAAGGAGAAGGTACCAGAAAAAAATCATAGAAAAAAAGCATGAAATTATTCTAAACTGTCTCTATGAGACTGGCTTTGAAAGGTATCAATTACAACTGAAAAGAGGAGGGACTATTTATTGCTATTTTGGAACAATATCAATTCTGAAGAAATAGATGTGCATGAGGATATTGCCTTAGCACACAGGGCAGCTATAAATGGCTATTCCAAAAATTATTGCATGGAATTCTACCAGACCATTAAGTCATCTAGCATTTTATACCATCTAGAAATGTATTTAGTGGAAGACAAGACAAAGGAGAGACATCAAGTTAATTTTAAGAGAGAAACATCAAGGAAAATACCAGGTTCTAGAAGCTGGAGTGCGAATAAATTGCATTTTTATTTCCTACTCATATTACTTCAGTGCTTCAGCCCACTGAAATCAGAAGCCTATGGGACTAGATACTGAAAAACACTTCTTCCTGAGGAGCTTCTAATTAAATGCAGGAGGTGGCAGGACGCCTGAAGTGATTTGCCCATAGGACAGTGACAAAACCAGGTTTAGAAGCCAGTCCATGCCTTGTTTCCACTTCTCTCTGCTCTGCAGCCAGCCACCCTGTCAATGCCAGTAGTAGCTGGCTCTTTTAAAACTACCAGACTTTATACCAGGGAGAAAACAGTGAGAAATGCCTTTTTGAGGAAGGTAGGGAAAAAGAGTGCAGTCTGCCAACTAGTCTGTCTATTTTAGAAAGTGGACACATTACCCTGCTGTGAATAGGAGGCTAATGTACAAATGACAGGACACCTACCAACTGCAGCTCCTCTTTCTATGAAACATGAGACTTCATTTAATTTCCTCATTCATAATGAGCATTAAAAGACTTAAACGTGCATTTGTCCCTTAAGCAGAGTTGCACTTTTAATTTTAGCAAATCCAAATGATCTTCTCACTGATAACCCCAATGGCATAAGAGTATGAATTATTGATATTGCTTGACTTTAATATTTTATGCTGCTGTGAAAATGGATAGCAGAGCCAAATCACAGCCTGCAACTAAATTATGAAGGTCATCTAAAAGAATTGCCAAGCAACCAAAGTCTGCTTCCCCAGATCAAAAGAAGGTCTGCAAATTTTCTGTTGATTTATACTTTCCTCTATTATTTATTAGTCATACACAGTTGAGCAAGGTTTGAAATAAAATACTGGAATCTGAAATGTATTCCAGAAAAAAGGCTTGCTGTTATCAGCACATGCTATTGGCTACAGCATTTTGTAATGAACTCTAATTTTTGTGATAAGCATTTAATTATGTCACAGATTGCAAACCAGCTTCTTGCAAAATACACCAAAGTAACCTTCGAGTGGCACTGCTAATTGCAAGCTTACTAGGTAAAAACATAAAATACAGCTGAAGATGGTGACCAAATGGTCATTAACTGCTGAAATGACTGATTTCTCAGAGATCTTTACAATTAAGGATCACATTCAATAGCTTACAACACCATCTATGATATCTGAGAAAAAATAGCATCTGTAGCACAGCTGGAGCAGCTGTGTTGGAAAATCAATCATTGCCTTGCAACTGAACAACTGATTTTCCATCAATCAGTACACAAGACATTCTGTTAGGTTTATAAAACACATAAATTTGTTGCAGTATCTGCAAATGCAATAAATGGGTTAGCAATGTAAGAGCAATAGATAAAAGACAGGTTTAAAGTGGCTATCAGGCTTAATATGAAGAGAGCTGTATTTATGCATCCTGTAAATACAGTATTACAGAAATGAACAGATGAACTGCTCAGTGTGATTAGCTCTGACAATAGATAGAGCCAAGAGTAATTCAGAAATGAGGACTTTTTCCACTGTAGCAAACATCTTGTGCTATATAACTCTAAGTTTTCTTTTTGATAAAATGGCCATCCATGGAAACAGTTACTCCTGATTGTGCCAAGAACTCATAAATCCCTGTAAATTCCTGCAGCTTAGGTTTTTTTCTAGAGTTTTATTGGCCTTAGCCCATCAGCAATACTGCAAATCTTATCATTCTGTTGAGATTACACCACTTCTATAGTAATTTCTCCAAGCTCATTTTTAAAGGACAATAAAGATTGTAACTGTTCTTCTAACTCTAACATAAAAGAAGAAGTGAGGGTGGAGGAGTTATACCAGAAATTGTACAAGTTAGTACTACAGCTATGATATTTTAATACTCATAAAACATAAGCCTATTGCCTAATGTCAAGCCTCAGTAAGGGGCAGAGATGCATTTGTGTGTAAAGTAATAGCCATAACTAGTCATGTTACTCAACAGACCTGCGATAGGCAGCAGCCCAAGCTGGCAATCCTTGAGAAGTTGATACCTTTCCCTTTGGACACTGCTGCCTCCATCTATACATGGCCATCTGGAAGGCAGTAGTCTCTTCATATAGCCTTCCCCTATCAAGTTGGGAAGCCCCATCGCCCCTGAATCTGTTTTATCTAGGAGCACCTCTTATGACCCTGGTACCCCCAGCCTTTCCTCTTTGTGCCCATCAACCATCCCCCAATAGTACTGAGCTGGCCCAGAACAGTTGGATATGGTGTGGTCTTACACAAATGCTGCTAACAGGAAGATCCACCCAACATACCTGAAAAATGATATATTGCCTTAAGCCTGCCCGATTGAAGAAAAGTTACAACAGCTTTAGATAAACATAGGGAGAACAACCAATGCTTAGCATTGCACAAAGAACAAGGCGGTTGTTTATCAATGCAGTCATTTTGGCTATGATTGCCTGACAAGGTAGGTGTCATAAATTCATCACAGAGGAAAGTTACCAAATGCAGAAATGTGGCCAATCTTAATTATCATAAACCTGTTCTTAATCAGTTTAATTGATAAAGCCCTTCCCAAAGCAGACTTCCTTCATGTATCTGGGAGATACACAAGGAACAGCATAGAGGCAGTTTCCTGTAAAAGCAAGCAATTTTCTAATTTAGTCATTTTGATACAGTTATATCTATTTTTCTGGTAGGTCTACTGGTCACTATGCCCTATAGTGGGTACTAAAGCATTTTAAGGGCAAGAGACTACAATGATATATGAGAAAAATAATGTAAGGCTGGTAAAAGGCAGCTTAATCTTTATATGGTCTCCAGCTGTGAAATCCTACCTCATGGTGCCATCACATACAATCCTATAAAAAACACAAAGACTGAAAGTTTCTGATTTAGCCAGACTAATTCAGGTAGCATGTCAGCAATAAAGAGAAATGACTCTCTAGCTTTTCTTTGACATTCACAGGTGCTGTCTTCTAAAACTGCTAAAAATACAGTACCAAGATTGCAGCACTGAATGGTCCTTTGTGGAATAGTACTTAGAAAAATATCAGATACTTGAAACAAAACCAATTTCATTGACAACTAAGAAATTAAAATAATTTCATACTACTTTAACCCTCTTCCCCCAATAATTTCAGGAATGTTGCCACACTATCTTTTTTTCTCTTTTCCCTTTTTTCTAAATGTGATCTGTTTCTAGTTGCTGTTTTTCTACATATTTGGCTTTCCCCACAGTTTACTGCTTTGAAAAATGTGTGAATGGGACTTGGGATTTTTAAAGCTGAGAGCAAATATTTGTAGGGAAAAAGAAATGTTAGAATGCCAAACAAGATTCAAACTTTCCACTAAATAAAGACTTCCAGTTGGCACTAGGTTTGCAGCCCAAAAGATAAAATTTAGTTGCAATATATTTGTGAATACTTGTAAACTTTAGAAATCTTTGATATTAGTTCCTACTGTAACAGACAAGAAAATGCAGAGGCACATTTTAATTACCTGTCAGGAACTAAATAAAAGATTTGTTTTATTGAATACTCCCTGTGTGTAATATAACTATGGAAACAAGTCTGAAATCCAATTGACTTTCTATTTACAGGCTCCTAAAGAGCTATTAAAACATAAAAGTGAACTACTTAAAACCTGTTTGAAGTTTTATTCTTCTTTAATGTATTTTTCACCTGTTTAATGGTTGTTTATACTTTGTAGCATGATGAACTGTGACATTTTTTGCCATTTCATCATGTTGAAGATTTTGCTATATTTAAGGCAAAACATAACAATGTTTGCCACAAAAAAGCTGTTCTAAGAAACCTAACCATGGCAGAAATGCGTTTTAAGCCAACAGTGAGAAAGCTCTTCACATTCATTTTCAAGCTCTTATTTCAGCTCCATTTCAGATGCAGAGAGCAAGGCATGTGCTGCACTGATCAACTAAAAGCAGTTAGAAAGGAACTGCTCTTACTGCTGTTGTAGATATGGCAAACAGAAGCCTAAAAAGCAAGTGACTTGCATGATAGTTCTTCAGGAAGCATAGGGCAAAGGCAGGAATGGAACTGACACCCTAGTAAGCTGATAATCAGCCATTATTGATCTTCCTATTAGTGAAATAATGTATACCACCTGATCATCTAAACCAGAGCATTATTCTTCCTGAATAAACATTGTGAAATGCCATGGTGTGATATCCAAGAATTTGGATTGTATCCTTACAGAAGATCCAGTGTAAAATATTGGTCTCCATAGAGTAGATACCTTGGGTCTCGCCTTGGGCACAATTCAAAATCTATCCAAAGCACAGTTCTGGTCTACTGAAACAGATGGAGGTCTTGGCTCTCTAGAGGATTAGAATACAATTTTTCAATTATAAAATGCTTCACTTATTAATTTTGACCAATTCTTCCTGTTCCAAAACAGCTGAACTGACAACACAAACTCACATGCCAGCGAGATCATGTAGTAGTTATTCACGAGTATTACCATTCATTACTATTGACAATGGTCCCAATACCTAGGATAAGTTCATAGGTGAATATCTGGGAGCAGAAATATATCTTGGGGGCAGAGGAAATTATTTCTAAGTATTTTATTTTGGTTAGTTCTACATCTTAGAAATACTCTGGTGTTTCACATGGCTATTAGCTAAATGTAATAACAAGTAATGTTTCTATCATTACCCTGTTACTCTCTTCTGGCAGGTGGTAACTTTCATGTACCTACACCATCCTTTCCTCAAGTATGGACTAGAGCCATGTGACATACCTACACAGGAAGTACTCAGACCTTTGGAAACTTCAGCTGATGTCAAGTACTAAAAAATGTGGCCCTGAACCTGTCACTTCTCTGAGCTGGCAGACTGGACTAGATCATCTCTAGTGGTGCCTTCCAACCTCAGTGATGCTGTGATAATACCTCCTCACCAACATGAGTTACCATAAGCATGTCAGGCCTGTCCCAGCTCATTACCTTGGCTTTCCACAGAACTTGAATCATGTTCTGAATTCCCAGTTCATCTCCTCAAAGGGCTTCCTAAAAACCTCTTATACAATGGAGCTCTCCATAAAGCAGAGTTTGCCTCTTTAGGAGACAGAAATCTTCTTAGGGACAGGTTGAGCCCATGGAATGGACTCCCATGGGAAGGATAAACCTATTTCCTGAGACTTAGTTCTACCAGCTTCTGGCTCCAAGTGCAAGACATTTCTTCTGCCTTGTGTTCTCCAATAGAAATAAAAAGCAAGATGTACACATGCAAAACCAAATCCAATCTGACAAATGAATGTACCAAAACATAATATCCTATACACTTTTCATTCCTTCTGACAGAAGATGAGTGCAGACACATGATGGATTTCAATCATCAGACTGAACAGCTGAACACCCAAACAGCTGGAGTTCACTCTTCAGTGCCTCAAGGGGTGCCCTCTAAGCAACTATGTAGACTAGAACTTGCAATCTGCCTAGCACTTATGGAAAACCATCAGTAAATAATAACAATGACTGATCATTGTACAACTTCTTCTCTCTGCTAGTCTGAGGAGTAGGGAACAATAAGGTTGATTGTACACCAGGAGGTCCTGAGGTTTTCCTCTAATTACATTAAAATGTATCCAAACTAGAACAACATAAAACAGACTGCTTGGGAAAATCAAACTAGCAAATAATTTTATACACACTTACCTGCTTGCATGCTTTCACCTCCTTTTCTTCATCTTATTGCACAGAGAGGAGCAGGTGGGTCAAAGATGTGATTCTGACTGTGTAACCTTAGCTTTAACACTACTAGCCCCAGGTCTTACAGCCTGGAGTGAGATATACAGGGACAATAATTATTCCTGTTTCAGTGGACCTCACTCATTAGAGTCCCAAAGCTCCCAATAGCCACATGTTGGAATATCCTTTTCTCTTACTGATGGAAACTACAGATATCTAGAAGACTCTTGCTATTTATGCTCTGCATTCAATTTGCCTTCTGAACTTTGCTTTGGGTGCTGAGAAAAATGGAGGTGTTGGCAGTGGTAGTCAAGAGACTTTGTTGGACAGTGGCGTTTGTTCTCAGGGGCTTTTGATGTTTCAACTTATTCCTTCTTTGATGTGCTATAGTCCAAATACAACATTATTCTGAACAAACAACATGTACCCTGCCCATTTGTGCCTACACCTGAAGGCATGGATTGAACACAGAGACAGTCTTTTCCAGTAAGTACAGGGAATTTCAACATTTTCTTGGATGTTAACTTAATTTAATTGTGTTTCTAAGCCATGTTACGTGCATACAAAACTGAGAGGGGCGGTTAGTTGGAAACCATCCACCACAAGTTTGGGAGCTCAGCGTCGGTAGTCTAGAACTATTCAGGATCATGTATCACATCAACCCAAAGGAAATCACCTTAAGCAATTATCTAATTAGGCAGAGTTTTGTCTCTTTCTTTTTTCACTTATATTCCATCTCTACCAGCATCCTAGCTGTCATCTCATTTGTAACAATCACCCAAGAGGCATATAGGATGAGAAGTTCTCTGGCCAAGTCTCCTGCTGCTTATACACAAATGACAGATTCGAAACACATTACAAAATTCCTTCACTCCTGCATTCCTAAAACAGCCCCAAATACTCAGCCCTATTATGTGAAATTCACCTTCTGCTACAAAGATGGGAAAGCCATTCAGCTCACATGAACTGCTGAACAAATTGTTTGGAAATTTTGCATGCATATGCTAATACACTCACTCTGCTTAGGTGGAGGTGCTCCCTGTAGTACCAGTGATTATCGGATTATCTAGAAGACACCACATTTTTAATTTAGCTCCATTTTTTATAAGCTGTGCTAATAAAATCTGCACCCCATGGAAACCCCCTGCTCATTAGCTATTACCCAGCCTCAGGCAGCACAAGTCTGTTTACATTACAAATAAAAGATAAAATATGCTTATTGCCAGCTTCCCCCTTCCTGAGGGACACTTGTCATGAATCCATCCGGCAAAACTATCTCTTCACTACTCTCCCCTGACTTCCCTTTGCCCCAGGACACTTTGCCTTCATTTATCTCTTTCGGACTTAACAAACCACTACAACTACCTTAGATCAATTTCTCAAATCACAGTTTAATTATTTAGAAGGAAGTGAGCTTTTGCTCTCCATTAAAACAACAATCCCTACCCCCAAGGAACAACATTAAATCATTGTTTAATCCTTATTACTGCCTTAGGCCTCCCTTGGCACTGCAGTGTTGTTGAAACTTCATTTCAATATTTACCACTTAGATCACTTAAGGGCTGTCAGCTTTAATAAAATTTTATCAGTTGGATACTTATATTATTCACAGTTTCATAAAAATAACAAGACCTGCCTTGGTATTTCACTCATATACAGGCTAATTCCTTTGACTGCTAAGGGATTTAATTTTATTTGCGTTTAGACATAACGTGAGTGATTTTTTAAACTGATATATATTGCATGAAGTTAGTAAACAGTGTCATACTAAGTTACATGTATTTTAATATATGTATCGCTAAGTATACAACTGCAATGCATACAAATAAACCAAGAAGGTAGATTTCACTGTGCAGCCTCCTAAAAAGCCTGATCTCTAAAGAGATTTGTCCATCGCAAACACGCAGAGTATAGACCAGTGACAACTACCAGCTCTGTAGTAGGTATGCAGTAAAGATATCCCAGATTCTTGGTTTGCAGAGGGTTTTGCTGTCAAAGAACATATTAAGACTTCCCACATTCAATGAAACAAAGCACAATTTGACAGGGAATGTACCAGCTCAATCAATAGGCCACCAGTAATACAGTATTACTTCATATTACCTCTCAGATCAGAGGAGTGAACTATACCAAGTCTGAAAAAGGAATTTCCAGAGACTTTTGATATTTAGCTATACTCATTTAAGTAGGAATGGCCAGTTTTTATGTAATTCTCCAAGTCCTTCTTGGACAAGACAGATTCCTGGAATCATCCAGCTACAACTACAGCCCAAGCACTTCCTAAATTTCTCTAGCAAGTGTGTCATTTGCCACTGCATCACTAAAAATACCATGACCTGTTTAAAGCTAGAAGCTACAGTTACTGTGGTCTCAGGTCTGCAATATGTTCCTCTGAACATGCATGGTGCCGTACATCTGTAAGTCAGATCCTTCTTTGGACTGGTACTCTTGGCAAATTCAGCACTACACTTTTGAGATGATCAACTTGGCAAGGACTTCTCAGACACAACTTCTTTATCATATGGTAGAACTGTATTCTTTCTGTTATAAGAACGGACAAGGTTTTCCCCAAGTGGATGTGAATTTATACTGTAAAGACAAGGATGCTGCACTTTACATTAAGAATAATTAATACATTGCACTTTACATTAAGAATAATTAATACATTGCAAGTCTGAGAAATTTGCACAGCAGGGATAATGAATACGCCAAACAGTTCAGTGGAAGACGAGAAAATATCTACATACTTTTAAAAAAGACTACTTTTTCCAAAATAAGGTATTACAGACCAACAAACATTCTAGAGAGTATTCATATTTATCCATTCTGCCTTTGCCTAAAACTGTCTCCAATTCCACAACCCATGCTTCCTTTTAGACTTGCCTTCCCTTACCATCTTCACCATCACCCTCTTTGCCCTATTTTTAATAGACTCTCTTCTAGCAGAAGACTTTCTTCTGTTTTCCTTTGTTTTTCAATTTTTGACCTTCATCAAATCTCTCTTGAAAATATCAAAGGACTTGTTGTTTCTTGCAGATAATTTTGGCTCTTTCACCAATTTTAAACCTTTCTGACTGCAGAGCCTATGTATTTATAGAACCTAGGTAAAAACTTTGGAAAAAAAATGCAGAGGACTTAGAAGATCCTAGTTTATTTTAAATAATGAATCAAACACCGATGACGCTGACTGCAAAAAGTCAATTATTTAGAGGTCTGGATGCTGTTAAGTCATTTTTGGATATAGGATTCTTGACAGCTTTCCTATACATACATAGTCAGGAATAACTATTCAGAAATTGCACGAAACTAGACCAGACTAAATAGGAAAAATCTCCTCCTATAACAACAGCTATGGCATTTTAAATTGAGACTGCCACCTTGCTTTAATCTGAATTCACTTTGGAACACAGACTAAGGTGACAAAGTCAACCAGCTGCTTGCAAATCCTCTACCACTATTTAGCTTCTGTGAGCAAGGCTGGATTTTGCATTTAAAAAGTGATGAGAAAAGTAAATTAAAAAAAGAAAGCAAGGAACTACTTGCACTAGACTTCTTCAAATTCTGCATAATTTTCAAAACAAACTTTGCCATTTATAAATTAGCAACTCTGCTACACACATACTCCTTACAGTCAAATGTGCAGATGTTCAGTATCTTGCCTGCCAAAACCAGTGATTTCGATTTTTACAGTGATAAGGAAACAATGCTTGGAAAACATCAATAGTTTAGCTTAGATGGTAGGATGAGTTAGCACCCACAGTCATTCACAAAATGAGAGCCACAGCTGCATCCCATTCCTGTTGATGTTGGTGGAAATTCTGCCATCAGCTTCAACTGGAGCCAGGTTGTATCTATAGAATTGTTTGAATGTTTTTACTGCAGTAATAGGAAGAGATTTGAGTTGAAGACTGGAACCCTCAACATGCTCAATTGAATTCAACAGGAAGTCAAAGAGCTTCCAGCCTACAAATAAGCTGTACCAAGGCAACAGAGGACCACAACCAAGAACTGTGTAATATGCAGTGGTCATAGTAACCCAACTGCCTAGGGCTTTATTATAATTAAAAGACACCAAGAAAGGCTTAATTTTAAGTGGTGCCTAATAATTAACATTAAAGTTGAAAGAGTAGTAAAGCAGGGAGCATGACAAACATGCCTGAGAATGCAAATATATGGATATGAAGTGCAGAGTGAATGTTGCCAATTTTCAAGTCAATTTTCCTAGTGAAAGCTCTAGTGGGGCAGACAAAAACCAGAGCTTATAAAAGAACCTGGTTGCAACCTTAGCCACAGAGTCTTGACCACAGCTCCATAATAAAATTACTAGTATATTAAGCATGTGAATGTGGGGTGATAGAGAAAAGAAGATGGGGGCCTCATGGCTGGCTGGCGAGCCAACTGTGATTTTAACTAAAAGCAGATGCTTTTCAAGAGAGAATAGGTGCAACTTGCTCTTTTATGCAAGTCACGCTCAATTCACAACCATTCTTAGATGTACACCTTCAGTACAGGAGTTCATGTGGCCTAAATTGAATGTAATAATCCAGATGGGAGTATAGCGATTCTGCATCCTTTCAACTAGAGGGTCATGTTACACAGCTCCCCTTTTAAATAAGCATATAAAAACGTGAGCTATTCAGTGTGCAGCTGAGAGTGCAAGAGCTTTAATCTTTACATTATCCATATGAACACAGTTTCTATTTTTGTTTATTGTGCCGCAGAAACCTAATTGCTGTTGCTTTAGAACCAGCAATGCTAAAGGGCAACAAATGACTTCAGGCTTTGATAACACCAACTTTCTCTTCTTAGTCACCGGCTCCAACTTAACCCAGGTCAACCACAGCCAAAAGCTGTTGCCAGTTGGTGGCATATGTAAAGCTAGTGGCCTGGATCCACCTGCACATATAAAATTAAGACAAAGGAATGCCCATGAATAGCAGCATGATCAGTTGGCTGAACTGCAGTGTGAGCAAGGCATGTGTAGCCATGCCTAAGGAGGATCCCTCTAGGCAGATGCAGATTGAAGAGCTACCCTCATTTACTAAAACATTATTTAGTTATAGGAGAGAATTTCAGGCTCTGAAACCTCCAAGCTCAGCCCCTTGCTAAAGGGGAAACCTCAGCCAATGCCCCCGAGCTCTGACCTTAATTAATTGCGTACTACTTTCTTAAGAAGCACTGTGATTTTAAAGCACATTTTTTATCATTTCATGTCATATCTATTTGATGAATTGATAGGTTTTAAAAGACAGTTTTGGGAGGATGGGTGGAACTTTGGACAATCTTTTTTATTTGCTAGCCTCCGAATTCTTGTGCTCTGTAGTCCTGAGCTAGATTGAAATACACCAAATTGCATGAGCTGTTACCTTACGGAGCTTCCTACTCACAGAATGCATCTTTTGTTACATATGGAGGTGTTAATCTCCAGGTAATCAACAGCTGAATTAGTTCATAATGAAGATGAAAGTCTCCCTGGCTTATGTTGTTGCAGTCTTATAGGTTTTCTTGTTTTATTTTATTCAAAGAACTATGGGGTGTTAACAACTTCTGCAATAAATCAAATAAAAGTAATATAAAACAAGACCTACCAGTAGCTCCATCCTGGGTTTTGCTTGCACTAGGAAAGGCAGCTTGGCATCATTGCAGGCACATTGTTAGCCATTGAAGTATAAAGGAAGCACAGGAACTTTTATCCTTGTGTCTCCTGACCCTCGGCTTCTTGTGTAAATGTATCCAATCATACAAGTGTGTTACCTTAGCCCTTTTCCATGACAAGTGACTGTAGCTCTGGAAAGAGAAATAGAGAAATAATTCGAGTAATCAGAAAACGGTTTACTTAAGATACAGCTCTTACCTCACATGTCCTCCACGCCTGTGAATCAGTCCAAACTTGTGACTGATTAAAAAAGCCCCAAATGGATACTGTTCATTCAACCTTTTTGTTTGAAGTAGAAGATGAGGTTGCGTGTTTGTAACTATGTTTTCATCAGCTCCATGTACATTTACTAAAAATATCAGAGTTAACCAGCTCTGCTGTCATTACAGAATTATTTTTCCTTTTCACTGTAAAATTATACCAATTCTATACTTTTAATAAAACCCAATACAACTATCTCATCACTTTTTTTCCCCCACACCACCACTCATTCAGGGTGGTGTACAGATGGAAATCTGAGATACAGAGAAATTGACAAAACCCACCAAAGTTACACGGGAAGAGTTTGAGCCTAAGCATCTGCAGCCAAATCTCCACCCCACATATTTCTCAACTTGGAAATACTTTTTACACTTTCTACAGTTAGCACTGCACCATCTACTGTTGTGGTGGGTTGACCCTGGCTGGACACCAGGTGCCCACCAAAGCTGCTCCATCACTCCCCCTCCTCAGCTGGACAGG
>JANZLQ010000057.1:4352743-4371826 GCA_026212715.1 Elanus axillaris | reverse complement strand
TTCGTGGAGGACTGTCTCCCGTGGGAGGGACCCCACGCTGGAGCAGGGGAAGAGTGTGATGAGTTCTGCCCCTGAGGAGGAAGGAGCAGCAGAGACAACCTGTGATGAACTGACCCCAACCCCCATTCCCCGTGCTGCTCGGGGGGAGGAGGTAGAGAATTTGGGAGTGTAGCTGTTCCCAGGAAGGAGGGAGAGCTGGAAGGAAGGTGTTTTAAGATTTAGTTTTTGTTTCTCATTATCCTACTCTGATTTGATTGGTAATAAATTAAATGAATTTCCCCCAAGTCGAGTCTATTTTGGCCATGATGGTAACTGGTGAGTGATCCCTCCCTGTCCTTATCTCCATGAGCCTTTGGTTATAATTTCTCTCCCCCGTGCAGCTGAGGAGGGGGAGTGATGGAGCAGCTTTGGTGGGTACCTGAAATGCCCTGCAGACTTTGGCTAGAAAAAAGATTTTTTTAAATAATGTGATAAAAATATACTATTCTTTCCCTTTCCCCAAATAATTCTTCCCATTTTCCTTTGTACTAAAATTATTCAGGAAAAATATACAACATAGAATTTCAATTAAATTTAAGATGATACATAGGAAAGCTACTTTGTTCGCAGTTCCCTAACACTGCATCTCTACTGTTGGGAACAACAACGGAATTGAATCTTAAACCAAGATTATTTTTTGAATCAGAGTAGAGTACAAATCATATAAATCTGTCTGAGCCCTGTTAGATGTGATGCATTTCCTCACTGACAGTCACTAGCAGGGTTACAAAGAAAATGAATTACAGCTATACAAGGCTACTAGGCTGCCTACTCCAGTCACAGAGTCTGTCTACAGTAATACTGAATGTAGTGGATCAGAAGAATATTGCCACTGAAGAGTCCCTTTCGGTTTTATATCTTCATATGTTAATAGTCCATCCTACTGTAATTTAGATGTGAGACCACCAGAAAAAATGGAGACATAGAATATACACATTTTCAAGATCACTATTTATAAAATCAGCAAGGAAACTATTAATGAATAATGAAAAAGGGGGACAGAAATGTTGGGTTTTTTTTAGCATAAGTTTATTATTTGTTATTACAAGCCTGTACCTTTACTGCCTACCTTTATCTCATGCTGTCATAAGATAATCCAGCTGTAAGTTTCATTAAACAACAGCATCTCCCAGATGTTTTACTTCATTGCTTATCTCATCTTTCTTCCCTTCCACCTCAAACTGTTGAGCACTACTGCAAAGTTTTAACCAAGGTAGGTCACGAGCCATGTGCTTCAATTATGCTTTTCTCCAGGAACTAGTGCAATAAAAGAGCACTACTGTATTACTGCTCCACAGACATTTATTACTACTGTTTCAGCTTGGTCTCAGCATTCCCCTCCATGGTGGAGAGCCAACACAGATTTAATCAGTATAAAGTCAGCATATTGAAGCTATTTCATTTGTTAACAGCCATACAAGTCCCCTTCCCATGGCTGAAAATGCCATGATTTAAGACAGGATTCACACTCCTTACCTACTGGGCTGGAAAGAAACACATGACTATGATATAGCCTTTATCTTGCCTGAGAAAAAAAATGGCGTTACACATCCATGAAAATCTACTACTGACTTTAGAAGAAGAAAACGTGCCGTTTTAAAACTGGTATGTAGAACGATCAAACTGAGATTACAGCCTCCAAAGCAAAGGTTTACCTGTTCGGATGTCAAAGCCTTCAGGCTGAGTCAGACCATCAATGATCAGCTGCAATGTGTGCACTGTTGTATTTAACCTTTTAGCTGTGCCTTCCAGTCCTTCCTTTTGAATTACTGAATTTACTTTTTGCTGCATATCTGATTTTCCTATGTCATTTGTGTTTCCTCCAATGAAAGATAAAAACCTGGGAAGTTCAAAGACACAGAGAGAGATTTGTAACATCCTTCAGTGGAAACTGAACTTTTTATATATTTAGGGGGTTTGATTACTCTTGCATTGATGTGTGAACAAAACTTCTGATAAAAAAGTATGAACAGTGAACAGTTTCCCAAGTGCATGTCCTCTCAACTCATCACTGATCAGACACATAAATGGATAGAATCTATCTGTACACATGTATCTCCTGGAATAGATTACAAAATTAGAAACAAAATTTCAAAATGTAAATCACTTCTCAGACTGATGATTTAATCTCATGCTAAACCAAAATCTGATTATGACTGAAAGATGTCTTTTACAATGAAAAGTTCCCTAGAAATAAGTGAGAGTGCTATAATACTGCCATTTTTATCATCACTCTCAATCAAATTGAAACAAGTTGCAATTTATTAAAACAATGAACATTTAAAATATTAAATTAATATAAGAATCTTTAACCAAATGTAAGAAAAATTTTACATAAAATATTTCTCTTGTCTTTGAACTTCATAATCAAGAACAATTAGGTTTTTTTAGAAACTAGGAAATTACCAGGTCAAAATAGTTACACAACACAAACACCCTTATCCTTCCCTGTTGTCACATACATATACACATTGCAGATTGAGACAAATTTGGACTGGCATCTAAAAAGGCTGAAAAGAAATACTTTAAAATAAATATATCTTGATCTCTGATCTCTTATTTTTTTTTTTAAATAAAAGAAAAAAGCCAAACCACACTAACTGAGGTTTTTAGTTCAGCGATGTTGGCACAGATGCTGAGAAGTGCAGAGGATAGATTACAAAAATTCACATGAAGACCCTACTCCTTATTATCAGTAGTGATGCCTTAGACAATATTTACTTGCCACTGAATAAATGTCTTTATTTTACTGAAGGATTTAAAAATGCAAAACAAGTCTTTAATGGATATAAAACAATGAAAATGAGGATGCAGCTCATAGAAACCGAGTCACATTATACTAAATAAAGAAATTTGTCCTTTTTTAGTAGACACTTCAGTTATATGTCCCGCTGCTGTGCTCTGCATCTCATCGTGAATAAACCTCTCCTCCCCTACTTTATCACAGCCCTTACTGTTGGAGAAGGCACATGTTTTTTTGTGTGTTTTCCACCACAGCAGACAGGTAGAATTATTGTCCCTGTCCTCCAGAGTCCAAGTAAACATTCCTTCCGAATTCCTAAAAGAGCTCCCTCCTTCCTATCCTTACCCTACTTCACAACAGGTGTAAAGTACAAGCCACAAAAGAAGTGCTGACTAGCAGGTTCATGCCCTGCACTTGGGAGTGGTGGGAGACATCCCAGGTCCATAAGAAAGCAAAAGGCCCTGGTACTCATCCTCGTGCCACTTGCCCCCTGTGCTGCCCCCGCCCAGCCTCCCCAATCCCTCAAAGCCCCTTGTACTGCCCCCCCCTACCCCCCAAAAAGACCAACCAACCCCAAACCCCCAAAGATTCTGTGCTTTTATCAAAACCTGAGTCTAGTATTTCTTTTGGCAGGAGACACAGTGGGTTTTTTTTGTTTTCTTTTTTTAACTCAGAAGAATCCAACTGACATTACTCAGGTAGTGAGTGGTAAAAAGCTATATGCACTGACATACAAAATTAAATTTCTTTTTGAGAAAATATAAATTGAAGAAACATAATTAAAGCACTATCTGACTTTCCATAAACCACAAAATTAATCTTTGAGCACAAAGGCAAATCTTCACTACAAAATGTCCACTCCTTTTGCCAAAAGGAGGACAGCCATTAAAATTGGCTGTCAGGACTTCCACTTTTTTACTAAATTCAAGTGCAAGCATGGTGATTTAAGTGGACCATTAGCTCAAACACATAGACTTGCACTTAATAGTGACAGATATAATTTTCACATTAATTTTCTTAGTGCATACAGATATTTCATGTGGCAATGCATGAAGAAAAAAGTCATAAGGATTCAGTGGATGATGCTGTTCTCAGGGTTTACTGAATTTTGCTTCAATTGACTACATTTCAACTTTTGACATCACTTTTTAAAGTAGTTTGATGCAGTTTGGAAACAAAATAAATATCAAAACTGTTGCCACATTGTTTATAATATTAAATGCAAATTTTTATTTTCCATAAACTAACAAAACACTACTACTATTGAAATATTTTGTCTAATAAGAGCCTATATATCAAAAATATCAGACCTACTATGAAGCCATCTTCTGTTGGTCTGAAAAGAGCACTAAGAGTGGTTGCAATGATAATACTGAAACTGCACATAGGCCCAGGCGAAGTGTTCTACACAGCTCCTCGGAGCTGCTGTCTGCCAGCGTTGAGGGATGGACAATGCCCCACCACAGCACTAGTGACAGGCGGCAGCTGCCCTGGCTTTGACTGACGTGCCAGATGTAACATGACAAACCTGACCAGCCTCATGACTCAACCTTCTAAATAACGTATGCTTTACCATCAGCCCCTGTAAACAAGTTTGCTGACATTCGCATACTTGGCTTTATTTCACTCCAGCTCAAGTACCTCCAACTAACATTTTCTCACCATTAGAATTTCGCAGAAGCACATTTACATTGTAAATCGACAACAGGGTGGGTTTCACTGCTAAATGCAACGACACGGAACAGCCACTGATGTATTAACCCCCCCCCCATTATGTACAAAACTGTCAAACGTGTGGATAACACAATCAGAATGCATGGCGCTATGTGCAGGCTGTTGGAAAGAAAACCAGCCTGAAACAAGACACAACCCAGGTGCCTGAGCCCTCAATTACTATTCATGAAAGTTATTTCACTGCCCGCTCCTTCCTCTGCCTCCCCCACCCTCCGGAAATCCCAATGGAAGTATTTATCTGATATTAAAAAGGATTCCTCACCTGGGCAAGTGTGGTAGGTTTGGGCCTTATGTTATCAATTACAGTTGTTTAAATAACTTAACAGGGTTACTGCTCAGAATAAAATTTTGGCTCCACCTGAAGATGATGCTTAAACACATGCCCAAGTCTAAGTACACGAGAAGTCCCACCAACGCACATCAGAATTAATAATGTTCTAAGAATCAGGCATTTGGTTAAGAGGATTTCAGAATGACAAGGTATATTATAGGCAGAACAGAGCACTGTAACAAGGTACAGCGTGCACATATACACAAAAGAAATAATCTTTAACAGAAACAATATATTTCTACTTTAGAAATTCTCACCTTTTTAGGTTAGGTTTTGGTAAAACCTCTGTATTAAAATATTTCTAAACAGAAGCCAATTCTTGGTGATTACAGATGTAGTTTTTAAGAATGCTGTTGAATCTAGTTATATATCTGATGTATCATTTTCACTCAAATGAATGTAGTCTAAGGACACTCAGACTAAAAAAAATAATCAATATAAAGCACAAATCTCTGACTGAACAGTGGCACACTTTACTGATAATTTCTATTTTAAAATGTCATTGCTAAGAACAAAGTTAAATGTTTCCTTATTAAAAAAGCAACCCAACAACTTACTTTGAGAGTTATTTCAAGGTCAGAAAAAAGGATATAGTTGGTAATAAGGCTGGGATAAGGCTATGAGGGGAAAAAGTTTCCCTTCATTTACATATTTTGATCTTCATAACGTTAAACTACCTCACCACAATCTTTGAAACAGCTCACTTACCCAATTTGTAAATGACAGTTCCAGCTGCACAACTTAAGAACATGAATGATCTGTGCAAAAATGAAAGCTCTTCAAGTATTTTCCTGGCTACATATGTGAATTAAATAACATGTTGCAGTAGTTCAAGTGCTATGTTTATCTACTAGAAAGATAAAACCTAAAGAAAAGTTAACAGAAATGGAAATGGGAAAGATGAGATGTTTCTTCTGAAGTGAGGTCATTCTTATAAAGATATACAATCCTTATTTCCTCAAATGTTGAGTGTCTGAGTGAATGGCGAACTTTCTGTTCAAGGCACATCAACTCAGATAAAAGCTGCCAGAGTCTTAGCAGAGTCAGAACAGAGCAAAATTTAGCTGGTTCAGAGGCTTTGAGGTTTATGGGTTTGAGATTTAGAGAATACTCAGAAACCTATGCAACCACCTTAGTTTTAAAAACAATCTTTTCAGTCTTACAGGACCTGCAGAGAATAGTCATGGCTAAAATCACTGATGTTTTTATTTAATACATAATTTCATCCATCTTACCCAGACAAAGAAAGAAAAGTAGCATAAATGTAACAAATAAGCACATCATGTTCACTTAACATACACATCTGCACAAAATTATAGCACAGCCTTTGCAATGCTTAAAAGATAATGCAAATTCAGTGGAATGCAAAAAAAAGTCAGAAAAGAGTAAAACTATTACCAAGGGAAACCTTCAGTAAATTTTTATGAAGTTACTTTAAACACCCCAAAAAGCTTCTTATAATATGCAGGAGTTCTAAAGCTTTGCAAGGGTTTTAGTCACAGTCATTTCTGTTTTATGTAATAATTTCCAGCAACACGACTTAAGAGCTGGTAGTACTGGATTCATTACATTAAAGCAACATGATATGCCATTACATCTTGTCACAGTGCACACATGAATTAATGGTAATGCAGCATAATCACTCTGAATACATAACAACTTTGCATTAGCATGCTCTTTGTTAGGTAAAATACGTTCATGACAGTAGGAAACTTAAATTATGCAGACATTTATGTTTTAGTAATGTTTTGAAATGCAAAAGCATTATTTGTATAATGCAGATGTTGACTGTTCCTGTTCTTACTAGTGATACAGATCCTCAATTTTCAACTGCTGATGCAGATTATACAGCAAACAATATTTGTGCATTCTCTATAATCAGTTGCTGGACACAGAAAGTTAAAGTTCCAAATATATTTAAAACTACTTATGTGGTATAGCCAGATAAAGCTATTTAACCAATATGTTTTCCCTCAAATGCATATTAATAATATTAAAGATTATCTGACTGCATGCATAAGATCAGAAAGCACTCAGTTTATGACATTTTGAATGTATAAATCTAAAGGCATGCCGTTGTTAGCTGTTTTCATGACTACTGATAGATCACATAACTGAACTGTAACCCGAGATACAAAACAGTAGAGCATGATTAGTTATCCACAAAGAATTAGTACTACAGTTAAAGGAGATAATTCCATTAAAAAGTTCATTTTTTTTCTTCATTATTTTTTTAAAAATGCAACCAGTAGGAAGTTATGCAAGTTTCAAAAATTTCAACAAATAAAAGATGCCACTTGATTTATGGGTCTAGTATTTATAGTGTAACTGGAAGATAATTCTTTGTTATTTCCAGGTTGTTCTAATCATTCTTGTTAACTGTATATTTTACATCACATAAATTTTTTAAAATGTTTTTATTGGATGGCAATTAGCAGTGAAAGCCTTTTCTGCTCCTCTATTTACTGACAAAATAACTTCCAAAAATATGTCCTCTAAAAATCCAGCTAAGACAGACCTGTGAATGAACTGGCCTTCTGAAGTGATGAATATGAACTATTATTTATTAGGCTTAATGGTCCTAATTCTGCAGGTGTTCTTCTTAGTTAGATTTAGCCATTTCCTATTGGAAATGGTCACAAAGATTCATTAACTTACTGAGCTTAACTTTTTGGGGGCTTTTTAAAGAGAAACTTAAGACTTTACTAAAAAGTATTATTTTGCACATTAAATAGCTTGAATAAACACACATACACACACAAGCGTACATGCAAGTACAGTCTTATTGAAAGTGGACAAAAGATGTTCCGGTTGACTTTGTAGTGTATTTAAGGAAAGGCATCCTATCACAGTAGGAACCCCTGTCCTCTGCAAAATATTCACATGTAGACTGCATTATTAAATAGAACACAACAATTTGTTCTCATTGCTCAGACAGCATACCAAGTACCTATTCCCTCCCTGATCTCTATTCACCTTAAGCATTGCCTCAGTTGCTCAGGGACAACTAGGGGACCTGGACAGAGCAAGCCAGCCCAGCAGAGAGCTGGAAATGCTGTCACAGGACAAGCGTGCAGTTGCATAAAGGGCAGGGGAGGGAGACCTCTTTCTTTTGGTGGTCTCTCCCTAATCAACAGTTTTCCTTCTGCATTTTCTTATGTGTCAGTACTTGCCTTCAAAACTAGCTAGTGCAGCTTTTCAGCATTGCAACTGAGATACTACGGATCAGCTGCTACATCCACCCGTGTAAAGAGTGGCAGAAGCACCAGAGATACCTGAAAAATGATCAATCCATTGAAAATGGAATATAAAATGTTATCAACGTAAATGCTTTGCTGAAATAAGCATAAATCCAAATGTTTTACTGTGAAGAATAAGCACATGAATGAATGCTTTGCTGAATCCTTTTGGGATTTTGAAGCCCTTCTGGGGATCTCAAGCAGCATTGTCAATACCCAGCAAAGGGTGAGACATGAATCTTCATTGCAAGTGACTGCTTAGTACACCAAAAACTTCTCTTATAGCATAACCAACTGCAGTGAGCAGTACTATCCTCTACCAAGCAAGGTCCTAAACCCAGGTAATTAGCCAAGGAAGATCCTCACTTGCATTATGCTAAATCACAACTTTAGAAATATTTTACCAATATTTATAAAATATCTAAGTCAGACTGAAATACAACCTGTCTGCCAGATGCTGCAATCTGTGAGCAGCAATACACATTCTGAGTGCCAACCTTTAGCAAAGAGCATTTTTATGAGATTTAAATAAAAATCAGTAAATGTTAGGGTTCAGTCATACGAAACCAACTGCACTCAGCAGACTGATACAACAAAGAAAAAACATTGCATTTTCTTTCCAGCATTTTGGTTTATAAGCATAACCTGGTTGTAACTTCTTGGGACTTCCTAAACTTTTCCTTGGTTTTCCTACCAGTTCTTCTACAATATATACCAAGAAATTGGATATGCTCTACATGTTGTATTAATTGTATGTAGAAGACTCTGCCACTATAAACTGGTTTTTACATATAGACTTTTCAGAAACTTAAAACACATCTCTGCTTTGCAGGAAAATACACTGCCTATGAAGTGGGTTATTTTATTTTTTAGGAAATTCTGATTCATAATGTTTAGAGATGTTCATAAGCTTGATCACTGCACATAACAAAGTCAAGCTTTGACAGTGTGGAAACCATGAACAAAAATGTTTTGGTCATCTGCAGAGTGTGTTAAATCACCAGTAGGGTATTTTCCAATTATTTTACAGAAATTGTACAGATTTTAAGTTAAGATGTTTAAATGCCATAAATCAATCATACCAGTACCACTTGTGCCACTATAGTAAAGATTACATCAGTGTTTCCATTATAAAACCCCTATTTTTCAGGGCTTTCTAATTCAGCCATAAAAATTGGCTCCAGCCTAAAGCTTGGCAACCAAAGTCACCACTTGGGAGTAATTCTTTTAACCAATTTTTTTTTTAATGGATTGGCCTTTCAAGCTACAAAACAATTCAGAAAAAGAAAATAAGTGGTTTCAAATTTTGGTGAACTTCTATCCCTCAAAAAACATTGTTTTAAAAACTGATAATTTTGTATGTCATAAATCTGTAATGTGGACTGCTGCTTAAGCAGTGGATAAAAATCACCAGCTTATTTGTTTTAAAAATAAATGTAATTTCCCATAAAAACTTTTATCCAATAAAATTTTCACAGATGACTTTCTCTTGGCAAGATGTGGTAGACGTTGCATGAGGAAGCCTTTATGACTCATTAACGCAGCATCTATTCCATTCATTTTAATTTCTGTGGTAAGAGGTATGTAATACTCTATTTTGATGCCTTGAATCAAATCTGCCCATCTTCAAGACAACAACTTTGCCCTTTGGTAGCACAGATGCACCTGTGAGCTTGACGTTGTCCCTGACAAAGTTCTATGTAACCACAGAAGAAGAAGAAATACTTTGAAGGCAGCAATGCAACAGAACTCCTTTAAAATGTATTTTGTTTAAAAATATATGTATTAAAATACTGATTCTAACCCACTTCTAACAGTCTCAAATTTTCTCATGCACATTAATTTAAATTATAAGAATTATCAATTAGGTTTTAAACCTAGTTTAGTTCTAACATGTTAAGAAGTCCTTTGGATGTTGGTTGATTTCAGTAAGACACCAACATGATTTGACCATCAGGCTCTCAGAAGCTTTTCCATGAACATAGGCTCAGCAGGAGGGAATTACAAGCCCAGTCCCATCTACTGCCTATCAAAGCCAGCAAAACTTGTCAAGAGCTACAATAAGCTTTGGACTGAATCCTCCATGCAGTCTGAATTCCTAGTAGAATTTTTTCTTACTTCATATTTAGGTAGCAAATTGGTTTGGAAGGCCATCTCCATAAGTTCTGAGAAGCTTAACAGCTCACATGCATTTTTTTGAAAAGTGATTTTAAAATTATAATCATTGCTAAATTATAGCATTAGTTGCTTGCATGGAGGATGCCTAGTTTATATTTAGCCCTTATGTCATCAGTGTCAATTTTTAATACTACACTTCTTGGCTTTTGTCAGTTTGCTGCAAAGCTGTATTTTCTTTTCTTCAAACAGCTATTTGCAATGAAAAAACATAGAGATATTTGCCCCCTTCTCCACACCATTTTGTGATATCAAGCTAATGCATATTAATACAGTCTATACCATAAAAGTTATTACCTTAATATTTAACGAGCTTTCAAGGAAACTATCTTTTCATTGCAAGAAAAAGAAAAATATTCTTGAACATGGAGTACATTCATAGAAAGCACAGAGAGCAGTTTGAGGTTCCCCCCCGCCACCTTTGTGTACAGATACTCATAAATGTAACAAGTAAGAGAACAGAAAAAGTCCAAAGAAAACAGAAAAGACTGATTCAGTTAGTTACACAGGTGCTATACTTATTAGTTTTGGTGTTCCATTAGCCAATATGTTATTGTGCTTTTATATTTGTTTTGATACCAACTGATAGCCTTTTGCATGAAAAAACTTGTACAGTACAATACCTACAACATGTAATTTGATCTAAATACTTAACCTGAAAATTCAGTCTAGTAAGGCAAAGTGTTTGATGAGAGAAAGAGAACAGACAATAGCACAGCTGGAAACTTCAAAGTAATTGCATAAGCCAAAGAGAAATGAAATGACAAGTAGCACTGGTCTGTAGCCACATCACACTTCTGCAATGGTTTTGCAGTCCTTAAAGTCCAGGTTTGACCTTGAATACATTTTAAGAACCAGCAAGGTACCTTCTAAGCAGTGCTGGCTGTGCAAGAGGTGGCAGCTGCCTCTCTGAATCATGCATAAGCCTGTGAACTCAAGCCAGTGTCTTTGGGTCGAGATGTACAACTTGTTCTTGTTAAATTACTTTAAAAATTATTTTTTTAAAATAGTGCTTATCCTGGGTTCCCAGCCAAATTCCAAATCACAATTATATGATTTGTGATACCTACTGAAATAGTCTCCAGAATTTCAGCTGTGTGTGAATAACTGAGCTATGCTATGCAGTAATAATCCCACTCACCACTTCAGATATAAAAGTCATATGCACTGCTCTGGAAACAAAGTCACAATTTCTGACCAACCTTTGTGATGATAACATACGTAGATAAATTCCTGCAGTGTTCTACCATTAACTGGCTACACTTCTCTGCTCCTTGAAGTAATCTTTCCACATCAGCTTTTAAGCGAAGCTGGTAACACTGTAAACACTTCTACTGATTATTTTATTAGTGCACTAGGGCTGGAAAGCTAAATGGACTATTAACCAAATTCTGACTACTTAATGTTTAAATTGAATGAAATACTATATTGAAAATCAACATTAATTTCAAATAACTTTTTTTTTTTTTAAAAGCATTGACTCACTCTGAGTAATCTCCAGTAGGGGTGACCAAGCTTCTTCACCCTGTAAGCCACCTACCAAATGTAAGATCATTAAGATCAGGACCTTGCCTGACTTCTTTCCACAGCTATGCACAGGCCAAAGAAGCAGTAACAAATGCTGATGCATAAAAGAGGGAAATGGTTGTGGAAAAGGAGAACCTATACACTGCACAAAGAGCATGGACTCTAACAGGCAATTGCTTGGTGGCCCCAGAATCAGGCACAAAGAAGAATGAACTGTGGCAGCGAGAGTATGGAAACAAAAGTGCACTGCATGCCTAGCAGAAGGGAAGCACACAGACCTATGCATAGGAAGTTGTATATGCAGTTATCTACATCAGAGAGAGAACAGAACACACACTGAAGGGAAGGTGTCTTAAAAATGCAAAGTCCTGTAAGACTTTTTAAGATAAGAAACTCAAGCTTCATTAATTCAGAAATTCAGCATATGTCTCTGAGGCTTAAAGATGGTTTTGTTTATAAAACAGGAAGCACAACTTTCTCCAGGAATAATATTCTCAACAGAGATAATAAGAATCCTAAAGCATCTAGCTACTGCTGAAATTAGCTCCAGCATGTTTTAAGAAAAGAACCTGTTCACCGCAAATCACTTAAAAAAATAAATATGTGCTGGTTTATGGTAGAAGATAATGTTTTCTCAAGAGGACAAGCAGAGTCCAATTTCAACCAGGGCTGATGACAGAAAGAATCACAGCTTATACTAGCATTTACCAGCTGCAGTATCCTCTAACCAGAGGCACACATGGATTCCTAATTATTTTTTTTCTGACTTACACAAAACCCATTCTCTTCCTTTAGCCAAAGGTCACTTAGTAAAACCACCATGGTGTTCATGTATTTGGGAACTCAATATATACATCTTAATTAGATCTTGCAATATCAGAATTTAATTTTAAAGCCTCACAATAATGACACATGCTCACATATGTCCATGCACTTGTGTGCACACTCAAACACATTCTGGTGGTCAAAATTTACTACGCAGAAAGTTTGTTCGGCATGTGCTGAACATAAGCAACAATGTAAAAGCAGTTCTTAATGATGCAGAGGTATTAAACTATTGCTGACTGAATATTTGCATGGCATTTCAATTACATTATTTTTAAGAACAAATAAAATTATGTTCTAGTTATCACCTTTTACATAATATATGGGGGCAAGGTAGAAGAAAAAAAATCATGTTTTAGACATTTTTAGAACAAATGGTTTGTCTCCACACTTTGTGAATCAGAAGTCCAAACTGAAAGTGATGTGTAGCATAGAGTTGGCAGACAAGAAAATTGAGAAAAGTGGCCTCAATGAGGCACAAAGTGGTGACATGAAGAAGACAGGGTCATGGGAGGAAAGTCAGTCAGTTTTGAAAATTCACTGATTTCATCACTGAAAAGCTATGTGAAAAACAAAAAACGAAGAATAAAACCAAAAACTTGCATGCATATAAAAGGCACAACACAACATTTGAAACCCTTCACTTGTATACATAACTTCTGAAGCATACCTTTTTCTTGAAGAAAGGGGAGAAAGCATCAAATCAGTATAAGTATTTGTGTCTCAAAAGGCTGAGCAGGCTGTTGTCAGGAAAATCAGTACTTTCACTTTAAAAATTAAGTGTCAATGGTTCAGAAACTTTCCCACTGCTTACCTCATTGCAATATTATAAGACTCTGGATGAATACAAGTTTGGTCCAAAGGATTGGGCTGTTGTGAGGCACATGGTGTTGGCTTGCTCTTCTTTTTACCCTGTGCACCTGCTTTAGTCAGAAGTGCATGGCTTCCAAGGTCAGTTTTCTTACTACTGTCAGAAATCAAAAACGGACATGTCATTTGTAATGAACAAGATCCTAGCCCAGTGCCCACATGTGAAAAACACAATCAGACTTCTACACAATGAGCATTCTTTAAAAAAAAGAAAGTACAAAACTCCTAAAAGGTCATTGTGGGTGAATTTTAACAATACAATTATAGCATAAAACTATAAAATACCACTGTATGCATAAATTAATTTAAAATAGAAACAAACATTGGGAAAGGATTCTGTGCTTCATCAAAATTTCTTCATCATTAAAAGATTATAAAGAAAACACTATACAACCTATTGTATCATTTGCAACCTGGATAGCATCTTCTGTCTGTAAACTGTCTGTAAAAACAGTTGCATTTACCTACTTGATAAAGACCTTGTGAGGACACTTTTATACTTAATTGTCAATTAATAGCCTGCATAATTTTAAATTTGAAAAATTTATAAAGAGAATTTCCCATGCATACTATCTTTAGGTAAGCAAACTGCATTTCAAGCATATGCACAAAACAAGGAAAGTTTGTGAATGCTTAAACATCAGAACTCCTTAAACCACGTTTATTGACTTCATATACTTAAATTTCTGATGAATTCTGCTCAAACATGGGTCAGGTCACAATATGAAAAATTTCAAATCAAAAGAACTCGGACCACAATTTGCTTACAACAGAAAAAAGCTAAAGGTCAAATCTACCACTATTTCAGAATTTATAAGCCATTTTTGCAAAAGTAGCTTAATGCAGCTTTCCTTAAAACTTAGTGAATACATTACTGACTCCTAATCAGTTAGCTTCAGTTAGCATTTGGATTAGGCTTTTATTTTTCATTCTGTGGTTGGCTGAATAATGAAAAGGCTCCAGAGTCTCTGAGAGATCCATGGACAGATTGCCCACATTGGTAGGAGGACTTCACAGAAGACAGGAGAGCAAGAGATCTATCTTCGTGTGTGTAGCGTATTTACAACTGGTGTACTTCTTCCTTTAAAGTTTCCCTTAAGTAAAAAAAAAATTAGGATACACTAAAGGCAACAAATTACTCATACTTGCCCCTTTTTTTGTTTGTTTTTGTTTCCTAAATCGCAAGTGGTTTCTGCTTTTGCAGGACGAAAGAGAATGCATTGGAGAACCCTGAACTAGCACTCACACTTGGGGCTCTACCTATGCGTAGAAATGCAGACATAATTTTCTCTTTCCATATGATTTTTTACAATTACCACTACTTGTTAACTTCCAAGTACAAAGCACAAAAACTAATTCACACAGCACTCTATAGCCATTACCATTATTAAAGAGAACAAAAAAAGAAACCTTCTCAAAGTCCATTTCAAAAACATTTGGTTTTGCCACCTGGGCCCACAAGAAATGTTGTGGAGGTGATGGTGTTAGAGCTTTATTTTGGCCTCAAACTCCAAAGTTATAGCAGATTTCTCAGGTTATACAGTGTTCTCAAGTTTTATGGAATCTGACTAACATCAGAAGCATGCTCCAGCAAGGAAAGAAAAAATACAGTGTTCTTAAACATTTCACCAGTGAACTTTTGGGGGGTGGGGTGGGATGGGGAGGGGAAAGGCATCAGCTTTTTCTTCCTCTGTTGTATGGCAGTATTCACTAGAACAATGTAAGACATATCTATCATCTACAGCCTTGAAAGCAATTTCTTTGGTCTTCTGGTGCTTACAGTGCACACCATTTGGCTTGCAGCATGTGCCTCCCTGCCAGATGGGCAGCCAATCTGTATACCTTCTACCTGGGCAGTAAGCCAGTCTTAATGTGCCTACCTCCTGCCTGGAAGTTACGCATGTGCTGTTTGGTCAGCAGCAACTGGGAATACAGTATTGCTTCTGAGCATTAGGTTGGCTAAAAAATAGCATGTGCTTCCCAGGAAAATATGTTTTGAGAAGAGTCAGTGGCAAAAGGGTGGGGATGGTGCTACCACTGTGCCCTTTCTTAGTTCTTTATGTTGGAAGGAGAAATGGGAAAGGCAGGAGAAGAGACATTGCCCTAGAAAGGGCACTTGCAGTTGTGAGGAGGAAGGATTTCAGGTCAAGAGGAGCACAACGAATGGCTGCAAGATGGAAAGGCTTGGTACAGAAACAGGGAATGAGGTGGCACAGAAAAGGATGACCCACTGTCAACAAAATGGACTTGGGAAAGGGCATCACATCTTTGAGACAGAAGGCAGTCACATCACACTCGCTAGATGTCAAAAACAGAGTTTGATCCAGGCAGGTATTCAACTTTGTCTCTCCAGGTAACAGAATCGAAACTCTCCAAAAATCCCCTCTAGTTTATTACCATTCTGCAGAATAATCCTTACCACAATAAAATGAATTTACAAATCTCTAAATCATGCCTGAAACACAAGACTAAGGTTTATTATCTCAGATCACAACACTACCACATGCCAAATTTCTTTTACCAATTCAGTGGCAGAATTTGTAATCAAGCTTATGTACTTATTGAAACCCTAACTTAGAGTACTAGGCTAATAAGCCGTGATTATTCCTCAGAAAGAACTATCTTCAACCATTGACTTCAAGAAATTTATTTGTTAAGATGTTGTCTTTCAGAGTGCAAAGGCCTAGGATTCCTCAAGTCTCAAGCCTGAACACAAAACAGAAAAGGGAAAAAAGTCTTCTCATACTATTTTGGATAATTTAGTCAAGATAGCTCACATCCCTATTACCTGCAGAAGGCCTTTATATATTCTTGATTGAATCTGATGAAGCCAGCGCACTGTTGGAAGGATTTGGGACCCAGACCTTTAACTTCCTTGAGCTGTTCTCGGTTTATAAATGGTCCATTCTTCTCTCGCCATTCAATTATATTTTTAGCCCTGTTAGCATTCAGTCCTGCAATGTGTCTAAGAGAGAAGTTTACATTTATTACCATTGAACAATCATTCATACAAGTGCTATCCATTACAAGGATACACATTACCGTAGAAAATCTGGTTTACAAAACTTAAAAACGGCTAAGAAATTTGCAAATAGACACCCCGACCAAAGGCATAATCTAAAAAAGGATCCCTTCTTTTAGTTCCATGGAAGAAATCCACTCAAGTCAACAAAACTTTGTACAGCAACACAGTTCTGCACATACCTAGCTAGCAAGCCAGGGACGTGTAATTTATGATCTGTTGGCTATTTCTGTAATGCCAATTCCATTTGTCATGCCTTATGGCCTGCCCCCAGCTGCCCTCTTCAGGAAATGACATGGGAGGAGGGTTCAGGACAGATGAATTGTTCCTGTGAGAACAGCCTCCTCCCAGCTATTCTCTTCCAATGGTACTGCAACACCTTGCCCCAGCATGAAGGGCTGATGCCTGCTATCCAGGAGGGGAGTGGCTGGGAGCAGCTTGCCTTCCTCACACAATTTAACAGATCCACACAGCTTGTTACTTTTCTCTCAGCTGCTCTTGAGATAAAAGAGCAGCTGGGAACAGGCTGCATGAGTTGTTCTGGGGGCAACACAGATCTGGCAAAGAACTTAGCTGTGAAGTGCAACTACAGTTTGCCAAGTTCCTTCAGGAAGCAGTGGGTTTGCTGCACATTTTCTGTACTTACATGTGAGTACAACTTTCTGTGTATGGAGTATGTTAATCATAGAAAGAGGAAAAAGAGGTGTGCTGGGCAGTTACTCCTGGCACTAGAGAAGGAAATGTCACCCATCTACCTCTATACATCACATACCACAGCTTAAGTCAATGGCAGCAGGGACCCGGTTTGTGGAATGGCACAGGCTGATTCTAGAAAAACACAGCCAGCAAACCCAGCAAAAAGAGTCAAAGACTGAGGCGGGGAGGGGGTGGAATCTTTCCATTAATCTCATCTTCAAGCAAAAGTTAACAAAAATAATCCAAAGTTGGTGAAACCTCAGAATTAAATCGGAGAGACAGACCTTTAGCTGTCAACAAAGTATTCATCATTAGGAATGGACTTTTCTCCAAAAATTTCTTTGAATCATTATGAAACCAGCTTATTTACACTGACAAAGGAACATAACACTGAATTCACAGAATTTTCCACTGATGACTCAAGTCTTTCAAGTACAATACTTAGCAGTAATGCAAGTAGTGTAGCATTGATACATATTACACGTGGAAGAGGTGACAACAACTGTATTTGATGCATCGGAACACATGAGCAGAAAGCCCTGCTAATGGTATATTCCAGCTAGGGTGACAATTTCACACACTACACATCTGAGAGAAACTTAAGACCACATCTACACAGAACAGCAGAACTGAACTGCTGAGGATCAAATTAGATGCAGAACTTGATGTAGCACATGCATACATGCATCATAATCCAGGTTAACTAAACCAAAAAAAGTACTTAGCCAACATGGTTACCACCTGTAACCATGACTGGACAGTGTTGCTCCACGTTCACAGTTTTGTGTAGACCCAGTGGCACCTCAGCCTGGTGCCCTCAGCTGAACTGCACAATATAGCTGTAACCTGCAGAAGGCTGACAGTGCTCACCTACTGCACTTGCTCAGGTAGGCTTTTACTCATGGAATGAAAGCTGGTCAGCCTCTTTTACCAATAGGTACTGTTTGCTTTCTTACTGAAAGCTGATCTACATCTGACAGAAGGTAAGTCAGAGGGTAAATCAGGAGTTGGGCTAAGGATTGGACACACAAAAAACCAATATGGATGAGTGTCCTGGGTTCAGCTGGGATAGAGTTAATTTTCACAGGAACCTGGGAGGGTGCACAGCAGCCAGGACAGCTGACCTGAACTAGCCCAGGAGCTATGCCATACCATGTGCCATCATGCCCAGTATATAAATGGGGAGCGGGCTGGGGGGTGCTCTCAGCTTTTGATGGGTTCAGTGGCAGAGCGTCAGAATCCAGGGGGTAAGCAGTTGCACTGTGCATCACTCGTTTTGTATAACCTTTTATTTGTATCATTGTTGCTGTAACTTCTCTTTTTGTGTCACCCCAGTAAATTGTCCTTGTCTCAACCCTTGAGGTTCCAGAGTTTTTTTTCTTTCTTTTCTCTTTCTGATTCTGCTCCCCATGCCACCAGAGGGGAGAGGGAGGAGTGAGTGAGCGGCTGCGTGGTCCTTTGTTACCTTTGTTACCATGACAGTCCTTTTTGGCACCCAATGAGGGGCCCGAAGGGGTTGAGATAACAACAGATCTGGACAAAGTGTGTTAAAACAAATTTGTTATACGCATTCCTTATATTAGTTAAATAGATGCTAGTCACAATGTTGGTTCATTTGTTCACATGGTGGCATTGTGTAAGTTCTTACATGCTCTATATATTGCCTGCAGTTCCGTTTATTACCTCTGGGAGAGGGATCAGGATTATCATTTTGCTATACTGGGCAATTTTGATTTATGAAATGATTACATCACTGGTCATGAGGTTAAACCGGCAACTGTACACAGCAATGATATAATTTCCAAATTTTGGGCAACTTCTATCGGATTTTATTGGTAATTGCACCCAATCCATGGGGAAGTCGGGGGGGGGGGGGGGGGGG
>JANZLQ010000057.1:4332607-4352643 GCA_026212715.1 Elanus axillaris | reverse complement strand
GGGGAAGTTCGATGTGTACCTCAAGGAGATTTGATTTTGGGGGAGAATAGCCAGTGAATTAGGCTGTATGATGTTAAGTGGTAAATAACCTGCCAATGTATGTCATTGTATCTATAGTGTCTATATGCCATGTCAAGGGTATTACAGTAAGAATTACCCAAATGACTGAAGGATGGACTTTGGAACCACGCCAAGTGCAACCACGATGGAACCTCAATGGGTGCCCAGCAATTTTCTCAAGATTAACATCTTCAACCTGCAGACCAAGGGCGTGGGTTGCACCAAATGTACCAGCCGCAAGTTCCAGAGGCAGCATGCAACAGTCCAACACCTCACACCATCTCTCCCATCCTGAAGGACTGGTACAACAGATGGAGCCCTGAAGTCATGGACTAAATAAAATTAATGGACACTTTAGAGGGACGACCCATAGACTAAGGGAATGCTATTTGTGTGGGGGTATGTGTCCATATACATATATATGTATATAAGACAGGGAAAGTAGTGCTGATTAATTAGAAAATGTAGGATCTGGGCATGATGCAGATGGTATAGAATAAAGGGGGAATGATGTCCTGGGTTCAGCTGGGATAGAGTTAATTTTCACAGGAACCTGCAGTGGGGCACAGCAGCCAGGACAGCTGATCTGAACTAGCCCAGGAGCTATTCCATACTATGTGTCATCATGCCCAGTATATAAATGGGGAGCAGGCTGGGGGTGGCTCTTGGCTTTTGGTGGGGTCAGTGGCAGAGCATCCGGTTCTGGGTGAGCAGTTGCACTGTGCATCACTTGTTTTGTGTAACCTTTTATTTGTATCATTGTTGCTGTAACTTCTCTTTTTGTGTTGCCTCAGTAAATTGTCCTTATCTGAACCCTCGAGGTTCCAGTTTTGGTTTTTTTTCTTTTCTCTTTCTGATTCTCCTCCCCATCCCACCGGAGGGGCGCAGGAGGAGTGAGCAAGTGGCTGCGTGGTCCTTTGTTACTGGCTGGGCTGAAACCACAACAATGAGAAAGTGGAAAAACGAATAGAAAGAGAGCCTCTTCCAAAATACGGAAAGATATTTTCAAGTATGATTATAAAGGGTTAAAAAATTAACGACAGAGCTAGCAAGAATACATTTTTCGTAACTTTGATACATAATATACTTGTCACTACCAAGATTATGGTCATTCTTTTTCTTCCCCTTGTGCTACAGCAGATGACAGCAGCACTTTTGCTCTTCTGAGAGGCTGTTCAGCTAAATGATTCTGAATTCTACACACTCAAGAGAGAGAATGAGCTTTTAATTTCTAACCAAGGGAAATACAATTCAGAACATTTTCCAAGTAATTATGGTATAATTACTTTTTAAAAAAATCAGTAAAAAGGGATACATTTTTCAGCTGTTTCCCTTTAAATGTTCCCTTTTCTCCTTTCCTTGCCTAACATTTACAACCTGTTCCACTTAGCATTACTTATAAAAATACCTTCTATGAGACAGAGAGTACATTTGAATATCCCCTTCTCAGTGTAAAAATACAAAATAATTATATCAAGTTTTTCTAAAATTGCAATGTTGGCTCAGAATTTTTAAATACCTGTTTTTCTCCAAAGAATAGTTTTACCCTGGAGAATCACACATACCCTTAAAAACTGACTCTTAATGATCCAGTGAAATACTGTCTTAATGTGTAATTTTCATGTAATTGGAAGTTTAACAGAAGAGCCATTTGCTCCAGCTGAGCTTGAGTCAGATGGCAGACTAAACAGAGTCTCTGTGATCGGGAGCCATGTAATTACTGGAATAGGAAAACGTTTGACTCACCTTAACAGTATTTCTGAGCAGATGTTAATATCAACTCCTACAAAGCTTACACACTCTTCAACCACACTGTCCAGAGTTGCTTTGAGCAAAGTCTGTGATACATCATGCTGGGAAACAAGAATGGAGATATTGGGTTATTGAAATATTGAAGCATTCAAAAATAAGAACTGCAAACAATACTAATATTAATAAAATAGTTGCTGGAACTTATCAGTATCTTATGTGAAAGTACCAGTTAAAAACATAAATTGTAGAATATATTTTTAAGAGGTCTCCAATATTTCTTTGCAACATCTTTGTTATGATACAAATCCCTAGAATAAGGCACTCTTTACTGTATTTTTTTGTTTAATAACCATTTCCCTGCATCATGTAAAACCAAATTTATATTAAACTCATAATTATTACTCAAAAGAAGTAAAGTTTCGGTTCATCCACTATGTCTTGTCTTTAATCTGACATTTACCTATATCAGTTTATTAAAAATCAGACAATATTTTAAAAATAAGGTATTTAGAGAAAAGATCACAAATACTGTACTTCTGCATCTGCATATACAAATGTTTGCAAAATTGTCCTATTTATGAACATCATGTTACAGTAGAGTTATTATTTACTAAAAGAACAAGCCAGGTATTTTATGAGGTGGGCAATACGTAAGGTACATATCAGCCCCGCAGCAACAAAATGTTTCAGATTTTGAGCGGATATTTCTGGGAAGATTAGCAGGTTCTTGACCGAAGCACTGCTAATGGAAATTCTTCCAGTTTTCCCATTATTGTTCATAGTGTTCCCCCCCGCAAAAGAAAATCAGTCACATTTGTCAATGGTAAAAGTTCTGAAGCTCTAAGATTTCTTTTCCTCCACAACACAGGCATACTTCAATCTATAGCTGCTAGTTCCCTACACAAGCCCATCAGTACTTAGAAGTCTGAGCTGGAGGGAGAAGCCTCTCTAAACGCAGGAGCTAATTCAATCACTATGTTGGCTTAGCTTCAGGGCTCTTATACGTCACTCATGTAAATCTGGGTTGATCTGTTGTGGTTTCGTGCTGCACTCATTTAGGACATCAAGCTGGATCCAAGCCAAGACACTAAACATTTCATATCCACTACTTTGTTTTACCTTCTAAGCCATTCAGATCTTTTAAAGATTTCACAGTTAAATTTAACATGCCAACAGCATCAATCCCAATCTACTAATAGTGGTAGTTCATCAAGTAGCGGTTAATAACTAAAACAACTGTAAAACTTACGGCAATGTATTTCATAGCCCCCTCATTTCAGGTAACAGTAATGTGATGTATTTTCATGATGTGATACAAAATGAAGTTAGTTACAAACAGAAAGCGCAAATTTTGCCAATATTACTCCTCCGATATAAAGTTTGCATGTGAAAAGCCATGTATATGCATAAATACTGGCATTTGCACACAGTCTTGGCCTCACAACTGCAAAGCTTACTTACATGCTTTGCAGCTCAAATGTCAGTTTCCACTTACTAATGTTTTGCTACTACAACACAATGGCTTCTTTTCTGAATAAAGACATATAAACAAATAAGCACACCCTTTCTATTTTTCCGACTTACTGAAGATACAGCTTCTCTTTGTGAGAATGTTCTATATATTCCCTCCTCCTTCTGCCATCAGCCAGCTGACATACTAGAGCTAGAGGCTTCCAGCTCACACGCACGCTCATGGAAGGATGCATTTATATAACACAGTACAAGAACCAGAATAAAACTGTTCAGAAACAACACATTTTCTCTTCTTTGCCAAGTACAGCTTCCAAATACCAGGCTATATTTTCTATGATGAACCACCAATTAAAAATTTAACAAGATAAAGATACTAATTTAATAATCTTTTTCATTATGAGGAATGCAAAAAGAGAAAAAAATGCATAGTAGTCAAAATTTCCTTCTGCTTTTAGGAAAGGCTACTGACTTCAATGTACTTGGAAGTCGATTATCATGTAGTTTCACAAGTTACATTAACAAGTTCCATTACCTGTAGCAGTTCTTGGCCACCTCTAAAAAAATCTTGGTCTAAACCAACTATTCAGAACATAAAGTAGAGTCTGTGACAGAGAGTAAGGTAGACTGCTGTTTCCCTAGGTTTCAGTTACATTCCTTAAAATGATGATCATTCTTCAGAAGCAGTAACACGCAGTTACGTGATTTAAAACCAAGATATTGCCTCCACAATGCCTTATAGCTTACGGTATAGCAAAGAAGGTATTCCATAGATCTGGCATAAACTTTTTAGGCAGTTCTTTGAAAGAGACTTGATTCAGCAGAAGCTTTATTTTCAGTCTGCTGAAAGTGAATGTAGATAGCAATTCAGCCAACTATATCCTTTCCTTATTCTGGGGGGAGTATATCACAGTCAAAAACTAAGCATCCTGAAATACTTCTGCTAGTAGAATAAAGACCAGAGCTCACAGGTCCTAAGTTTCAAGTGTGAAGTTGGCATTTAGCTGAAGGTTTACATTTGTAGATGCAATAGTTTGTGTGGAATTCATGTGACATTAATACACACAATTTGGAAAAAACTGTAATATTCAACTGTCTATTTCTTTTGCCAGGATGACAAGAAGTTCTCAAGTCTCTCAAAGATATTTGCATCTTTTAACCTTATTGCTGCTTGACAGACAGCATTAAAAAACCCAAACAAGACATGCACAAGTTGGTTTTTATTACTCCAACACATAACAGTCATATCACTTGGAATGGACATCACAGCACGTATGCAAAAGCACAGAGAAAGAAAAAGTGAATGGGCAGTTGTGACAGAACAGGATAAACATAAGACAGTATGGCTAAAACAACCCCTAAGCTACCAATACCTATCTCGCAGAAGTAAGATACATTCAGCTAGTGAATGATGTTAAGTTGCAAATGCTAGGAAACCTTTCCAAACAGCAAATCTGCCTCCCAAGATGCAACTACTGACCATCACAGCTTCCTTTTGCTATGATGAAGAAATTTCTACATCTCTCTTTACACTGATACAAAGCACAGAGAAATGTTATGAATTTACTTTCCAGAAGTAGTTAATTAAAAATATTATCATCCCAATACCATTGTCAAGACTTCCTACTGCTAACAGGTTACAGTTCAGAAAGGTTTAAAGTCTAGTGCATTTGCCAATCTTCCAACAATTTCACTCATCTTCTCAAGTATCAGGTTAGATGATATTATATACTCCTATGTACTATTTATATGCACTGGGGTGGTATCAGATTATTCAGACACTACTAAAAGCACACATACTCCATGCTACTCACTTGCTACAACAAGTCTGTAAAGAGAGAAAATCCCTCTGAACTGTTGCATTAATAAAACCTCACAAATGAAGCCCGAGTCCAATATGCAAGGCTACTTTCAAAGTATGCTTATGCAGAATTTTATGCTGCACAGCCTCCAACAACCCCTCCACACACCAACGTGGCAGATCGTTGCTTCAGCTGATCCCCTGCAAATCCTTCTAAAGACGTTTTCATATTAACAGTAATCCTGAATGCACCCCTGTGCATGAGAGTGTCCCTTCTGAAGCTGTTAAGTATTGTCTTTTCTTTTTAATCAGAATAACTCTTATTCATTAACTGTCTTTATGTGTGGAACAAATACCACAACAGCCCCAGCAACTCCTCCTTATAAAACCAGGAGAAACTAGCTCCTTCAGACAGCTGAACCATTTGTACCAGAAGCTTAGTCAGAGTCAAGCACACAAGGTGCCCTGACAGCTATGCCTAACAAGTAGGAGCACATCCTTTGGTGTGAATTGCAAACATCATCTTGAATTTACCACCCAAATAAATCACTAAGGGTTTATTAAAAGGATACTCAGAAATGACTATTATTAAAATACTCACTGCTGGAATCATAGGTCTGGAGCAGAAGACTTCATTTTGTATTATGATCTCCAAGCAATAAAATGGATTGATACCCCCAATTTATGGAAGCTAAGGCCAGCAGAAATAAGGGACTTGCTACAAACTGCAGGATGTCGAGTGCAAACCTGCAAACTTTCTTTTATCATCACTCTCCAGAAAACTAAGCCACCTTGCTCCACAGAGAGCACTAGGAAGTACTTAGATATCTGTTGGCTTGAGTTTTTTGTGTGGAGGACTACAGAAATTAATCTGCCTCTAGAAGTATCAGGCACCATATTTTAGTATTTTTTTTCCTAAGGAAATATCAAGTGAGCCAGGGAACAAGATACATAAAATTATATTACTGAATTAATTGGAACTGCTACAATAAATAATTGTAGCTGATCAATAAATGAAATTAAAACATATTTTCCTAATATTTTTATAAAGAGTATCCCAAATATCCCAACTGCAACTTAGATTCATGAACCTGGAAGAAAATCAAGGGCTACTATTTTGGTTTCTGGTCATGACTGCCACTCAAATTAGTCTGTAGCAAATTGGTTAAAATTACCAGAAAAAGAATATTATATGGCATATTTGAAAACCACCATTCTGCAAAGCTATGCTTAAAAAAAAAATCAATGTAACTTAATTTAATGTACTTTTATTAAACACATCACAATGTTTAAAGAATAGTGTTTAAGAACACCTGCCTATTATGCACATAACAGTTATGTCCTATTATATCCCAATACTTCAGCTATCTTTTCTTTTTATATAGTATGAAGCAGAGAGCAAGAATTGTTTCACTCAGTTTCAAGAGCTATGCACACTCACTGGAAATAATTAATATTAATAAAAATGTTTCTGTTCCTTGAGAGGGTGCTACTACAACTGTAATTGAAAGCCATTTACAAGTTTCAAAACCCTGTTGATATACACAAAAGGCAGGCAGTATTTTAAATAGTTTAACTCAGTTATTTCTAGCAGTTTAGCAGTACAGACACTGTAAAAATACATTTGTCATCAGCATGACAAACTCATCAAGTCAAAGAACCACTGTTCACATGAGGCCTGGAAGCTGTACTTAGTTGATCTGCATAAGCATAGACGGTGGACCAGTATACTGACTAACTTTACCTGACCAAACACACTAAACACTAGATTATTAGTGCTAAACTAGGACAACCCTAACTAGCTTTTGTATGGAAGTAAAATTACAGGTCTAAGCTCTTCAGCTTTGGCAACCTACCCCCCCTCCCCCTGCCCCTGCCTAAAACAATGCACATAACTATAATGCATTTGATAACCTTTTCCTGGTGCCCTATAAAATAATAATTTCACAAAACATTTTATTATTGCATGATAAATTTAAACAAAAAATTCTACTGCAAAACACTGCAATTTTAAAATACTTACTATTTTACATTTACAAACATTAGTAGACATCGACATGATCAGCCCATGCATTGTTATTACTTTACAATGCCCAAGAGCCAAGAAAGGCACCTTCCAACACAGTTGAACAAGAATTATTTATACCCTGCAGAGCCTACAAACGTAGTGCAGAAATGACCAAATAATGCTGGTCACAAAGCAGTGGGGAGGGGAAGAGTTCTCAAGTCTGGGCAGCAACCTGCAGGTTCTTGACCCAGGCTCAGCATTACAGTATTATAACAAGATCAACATTCATCCTAAATAAGACTGAGCTGCACATCAGATAATCTATTCTGCTTTTTGATTAAGGTATACTTCACTTGTCCTTTGAATCCAAAAGTCAACTTTCAGTGAAGTAAATGTAAGTCCTGAAACACTTCTAACACCTCATAAAACAATTTTGTTGGTACCTACCATTAACTTCTGTATCCGTGAATTTTAGTATTGGCATGCAAGACTAGCCAACATGCCTCTTGAAAAAATACTTTTTTTCTTTTAAAAAGTGGTCTAACTGTGCAAACTGACATTTACTGAATGAGAAATTAGGTGGGCCACACATCCTAAGCAAAGTTCAAAACTATATTATTTTATAGAGATTCAATGCATGGAAATGTGTTTTAAATTTAAAAAAGGGAAAAACATTCTCTAGTCATGCTGTGGCCTACATACAATCAACTGCATTTCAAATGCTTGTGAAACCACAGAAGTAAAATACATTAGTCCTGCTGTACTGAATGCAACACAAATAGGCTAAAGAGAAGTACCTTTTCATGTGCAGAATTAGAAAAAAAATTTAAATGCACCTTAAATGTCAGGTGGAAACATTGGAAAGTTCAGGCAAGGGGTTTTAATCTCTAGCATCCTCTGGAAAATCCTTCAGTTAGATTCGAAGAAAACAAGCTTATCCCTCTGATGTTTGATAAAAGGACCTAACTTCAAGAATTTCTTTTGAAGATTGTTTGAGGTTTCTTCAAATTTTATATTGTTACAGAGTATATTGTTATCCTATGTACTTAACTCTGACTCATTTTTTGCTTTCAGAAAATCTAAATTCTGTTTATTTTAACAGCATATTACTATTGCTGAAATATCTCAAGAGAGAAATGGATTTATATTTTCAAAGAAAAATGATAAAACATAAACAAAGTCTGTCAGCTCTGACATTAAAAAAAGAAAACAAACATCGCAGTTTAGCACGTAAATGCTTCTAGTTACTTGCAAGTTGCTGGAATTCATCTTACAGTTACTTGTGCTTGTGTGCTAACAGAAGCAGTAATACTGCTAGGCTTATTACACAAATTCAGTCCCATTGTTAATATGTCTGATTCTTTGACATGAGCAAACTAGCAGCAAATGACATATATCCAAAACCATCTTCCTGTTTTCAGAGCAGGTACCAGTTTTCACCAATGCATATTGTTATGTGACTAAGGGACAGCAATCTCAATTGCAATTATAATCGACCACCTAACTCCTGGAGATTTCAGTGGGACATTTGCTTTTTCCAATAATTGGCAAAGGCCATCACCCGGACTGCTAGGTGGAAAGCCTACATTTCAGTTTCAGTCCAAAACTGTATTTTGGGGCTGTTAAAGCTCTACAAATATAGGCAATTTCCTGCAATGCTACAGAAAGATAAAGCAAGGATCATCAGGAATAGAGTTTCATATATCACATGGCTGCAAGCAACAAATTCAGTTGAGGATTTTCCTGAAAAGTGCTGAAGGATAAGAGGAAAAAAGCTTACATTGTTAGAGGTAGAAGGAATAGTACACTTCTAGAGGGACAAGACAGAAGTCATGAAGCCCTGGTGACTCTGGAATTCTGTTTAGTCTGAAGTCAGTGACCATCCATCCCACTGCAGCAGACGGTTGAGGAACAGCAGCTCCTGGGTATAAAGTTTCAACTCAGAGCAAGGGGAGCACCCAGGACATGTGAGTAGCTTAGTAAAAGTCTATATAAATACACATGCTTCTTCCAGCTCCACCAAAGACAAGTTGGGGTTCCTCTCACTCACCTCTAATGAGGAATGTGGTACTTGCAATATTATTAAAACCTCCAACAAAAATGCAAATTTATTTAAGGGTATTTTCTAGAATGGAAAGATTTGTACAGTTGATATATTTTATTACATCCTAGATGTCTGATATAAGCAACTTCTCACACTCTCTGGCTTTCTCAAGGTTAGTATACAAACACACTGAGCAACTGCTACACCAGGTGACTCATGTCAGCAAAGCACTGAGAATATATTTAATACGACATATCCATTTTCTCATTAGAAAAAAATGTATACGCAAAAAAATAACATTCAGCAGTTTTTAAATCTTTCCACCAACAGAATTAGTCATGATACAATTAAGAGGAAAAAAAAAATATTTAATGTGACAGCAGCTCCTGAAACACTTGCTGGTAAAAGCTTTTAGGTAATTTAACTTCCCTCAGTGCCCACCCCCGCCCCTTTTTTTAAGTGGATCAGTTCAAATTGAATATGCTTAAAGAACACTTGAAAATCCTGCTGTTCAGTTCTCTCCCTCTCTTCTATTTGGCTCCTCCTTTGCTTTCACTGGGCACTCCCCTGCTGCATCCCCAACCTCTTCCACTTCCAAACAAAATGCAAGGCACTGCCCTGCAGAAGACATAGCCAAACTCAGATAAAGCAAGCTTATTTTCTCTGCTTACTAAAAAGCATGTACTTCGGTTTGACTGACATATGGCAACTCAAAAAAGGCACTCAGGGTAGTGTTTATTGAATGACCCATAGAAGACTGAAAGCTGACAGAAAACCAGGAAACACGTGAGAAAACAAAAGTTTGTTCAGTACCAGCATTTATGGATTTGACAGGCAGAGTACGTAAGGATCCATTGTGTCATTCACATCTTTGATAACTGAAACCAACATCAGCACCACCCATTACATGCAAGTTACATTTAAAGCAAAAGTATAAATAATTAATCGGTAAAAAAAAAATCTCTATGACGTAGTAAGTTTGTGCCTTTTGAAAAATCTGCTCTGTGCTAAGCTTAACAAAATGTGCATTAAAATGTATATTTAGTATTCTTCCTACTACATTCATAGCACAAGCAAAGTGTTTGCACACTAGAGATTGAAAAGTTGACAGGACTGAATAATGAATTAGCTGTACTAACTTGTCAGCACTAAAAAATTAAGTTCTCAATGATGATTTTTAGAAGTGAACAAGAACACCAACACTCCTCTTTCTCAAAACCAAGCAATATTTCTGAACCACCATCACTACTGACAGTATGTAATCATTACTGCTAAAGTGATAAGCATAATATAAAAAGTGAGAAATCAAAATGGACTAGTAGAATAGCATAAACAAGAATAGTGCATGTACTACCCTGTACATGGAAATAGCAACTGAGTACTCTTGCAACAGACTTTTTTTTTTTTTTAAACAAATAAGATCTCAGCAGGTAGGATGGAAAAGCACAAATCAAAGGAACATTTATTTTCTCAGTATCCCTGACAGACACTGTGATTTGTAGCCTCATAACATAACCATTACTTTTATTCAAGGTCTGGAAATTCCTTCAAAGGACTTCTTTAAAACATTACAAAATATAGCATTCAATTTATTTGTAAATGTATAAAAGAATATAAAATTTTGTACTGCAACAAATTAATAAAAATTGCTTGGAACAAAGTTCTAGCGGCAGATTTGTAAATAATCATTGCATTACTATTACTGACTTGCAAAGTTTACAAGTTACTTACAAAGTTAGAGTTTTAACTATTGCATATATGAATAAATTGATTGCAACTGTGTAATCTGATCGCAGATCATGGCATCATTCATTTTAAAGATTGACCTCTCTTTCCCTTGCAAACTCTTTTTTATTAAAGGATCTAAAGCTTAACCGAAACAAGTTTTAAGCAAGCTTGAGAAATCAAAGAAATAAGAAATAAAGTATTTGAGAATTTAAGATTTTATCATTTAGAAACTCCTAAATTTTACCTACCATTTTAAAACCAGATATCTTCATGGATTCTAATTATAAAAGCATTTAGTCCAAAAAGCAACTGTACTGCCTCAGATGTGGTTTTGCTGAAGTTTGTAAGGAAGGGGGAATAGAGTTCTCTATTTGTACAAACATTTACAACTGCAAGCTGGTATATCATTGAGCAAGAAGGGAATTAAAACCACCTCTTATTATGCAGCACCTATGTCTGCCTCACACCGTTTACAGAAGTATACCCTTAATTTACAAGGTGAAGAGCAATACAGAATCAAGGCCTGCTCTATTGAAATCACTGGCTGATGTTCCTTTCTGTATAGAATTTGTATTTTAAGAACACCAAAAGACAGTTGTTTTAAATAACAGATTAAGATAAAGCTTTGGACTTTTTCCTCACACAAGGCAGAAATTGCTCTGATCAGAAATTACACAACTGAGACTTTAGAGCAGCTATGGCCAAGCTTCATCTTCTGGAACACACAAAGCTTGGCAAGAAAGCTCAAGTGCAAGTCTTGCAGTCAGGTCTACAGCACATGGCTGGCTAGGCAGATGCAAGGAGCAAAAGTAATCCAAATAATGGCAAGATAAGCAAGACAGCTATGCCTGGCAAGTCATGGACAGCTAATGCCACTCCAAGCCTGCAAACTCATCCCAGAGTAAGATATAACTGAAGATGCAGGTCTCGGCCACACAAAGATTCAGTGTATACCACCTGAGGTTCAAAGGTAATTCTTGCATCCAAAGGCAATCCCACAAATACACAGTTCTAAGTTTAATCAACAGGAGCAAAGACCTATCAAAGTTTACGGATAGGTCACTTCAATATTGAGCATATGCTCATCTGAATTAAAAAGATAATCTAGTAGGAGATTAGAATTTTTCACTAACTATCGTAGATAGTTCAGTAGACTTAGAATAATAATTAGCTTTTCATGTGACTGTAAAAACTAATAAATTTCAAGGAAGACAAAATCTGAAGCTCCATTAGAGGAACAGTTTCAGAAAATGACTCTATTTTTTACTTTCAAAAAACATGGGCAATCAAGAATGTGGAGAGAAAAACACAGCCTAAAAAGTAATAGCATTGGTGATTCTGTGCTGCCTGGAATGCTCTTTCATCACAAAGCCAGAACAATTTCCTCATAAAATTGTTAGCTTATCTTATTTAAAACAAAACAATACAAACCCTAGTCAGCCCACATTCTAAGAATAGTTTTGGTGTTTTAAGGAAAAAACATTTGATGTCCAGGTTAAAAAAAGTTATACAAGGGTGTTTTAATTGCAATAGTCAGTCTTCTCTGCCTTCAGGTACATTTCAGTGCCAAGCAGAAGACTCTTGCTTTCTGACTCACACAGGCAAGGACATAATGCTTTCAGCAGATCAGGGCTAGCTGCAATTCTGAAAGGCGGTTAACATCATGTTACAACAGAAAGAGATCAGAGTTCAGAGATAATGTGGAAGCTTATCAAATTTCATCTTGCTAGTTTTCTACCATAGCAAACCTCTCAAGTTCATATGTCACACTTGGAACACAGTTCTGATACAGGTTTAAAATCTACATTCAGCAATATCATTTTCTGTTTCAAAAACGAGGTAAATATTGAGAGGTTTTAGCTGAATCATGAATTCAGTGTTTCGGTATTCCTTTCTAAACATTCACAAATAGGAATAATTCTGTTAGCCACCTGAATACAGCAAGACAGAGAAATTGGATTGTTTAACAGTATAAATATAATTAGGACTAGACATCATTAGAATATGCTTCTAAAGTAACATGTATATGACTTGGCCCATCACAAAAGACATAGGATCCAGTTATACAAAGTTGTGTGATTTGTGCCTCGTTGTTATTAGCAATGAAAAAAGCTGAATTGACTCTAATTCAGTCTTCTTTAGGACACAAGACCATTTCAGTTGAGGGCTTGCAAATAGAGTTGAAGGTTTTGAGGATGAAAAGTAAAATCCAAAGTCATTAAATAAATTTATTTTAAGTTACCAGTAACTGAACACAAACTTTTAAATAGGTTTAGATTTGTTTTTGGGGGTATTAGATGACCTGAAAAGACATACCAAATAGCTGTTGTATACAAGAATACACATGGTATTTTACCAGCTACTCATCCTGCAATGAAGAGCAAACTAGTCACTGAACCTCAATCTCTAGCTACCACTTTTTGATTCTGTAGATCCTGCTCTTAAGAGTCTAGGAAATCTGCACAGTAGAGTAGTGCATTCTCAAAAACTCTGAAGTCCCTTCATAAAACATTAACAACACAAATTTTTCCAAACTTTCAGTGGCAAAAAATGCATAGCTAGCAGTGCAGAGATACAAAGTGGTGACTGTTGGTTTTGGTGTACTTACTCTGACTGCTTTGACCTGTAGGTGACAGAACTTCTGGGAGATATTTTCTTACAGTAACAGTTCTGGTTTTGCTAGGATATTGTGAAATTAGAATAGCAATAATCTCCCCTGCCACACATGCACAAACATTGCAGAACCTTTAAACTTCACACTACTGAAATATAGGTATCTGATAATAGTCCCAGTTTTACAGATGACAAATCAAAACCACAAGAACTTAGTACTTTCTCTTAAACCAAAGAAGTAAGTGAAAAGAAAAGGACCACAATTCTTCATTTCCTGTCTGCAACCTGGGCATCGTTACCCAGAAGCAAACAGCACACATTTACTTCTCCAATATTTTATGATGTTCACTGGTGCTATGTTCTCTGATTGCATAGTCCAGGTTCAGCTTACAAATGTTTTCATATCTTTGTTTTGAGTTGTGTCCTATGCATCAGTGGAAAACAATTAAAATATAGCTCTGAATACCCTTCACTTTAGAAACTAATAACCACTTCTCATTAAACAATAGTCTTAGTTATCACAGCTGGAGTACAAAAAGTGCTGTAATTGAATCCATTATATGCTGTTCTAGGGAAGTGCTCATATGCCCAATGCCCAGTTCAGTGATAAAAATGAAGCTGCTCTCTTTGAGAAGTTATTTTCAAGTAGGAATCAAGATTTAGATGCAACTAGGCTATCCCCTCAGACTAACAGATTTAAGGTCTGGACAAGAAGTTGGAAAATCAAAACTGTTTAATACCACAGATGTAGTCAAATCCTAGCAGTGGGGAAAAATGTCTCAAAAGGTGATCCCAAGTTCTCCTGCTGCTACTTAACTGCTAGCAACACCAACGAGACTACCTTACATGCATAACCAAATAGGGTGAATGGCTCGAAAATTGTTTCGGATAAGTATATTCCTAAGATACTGACTTTGCAAAACAGGTATGTGGAAAAAATAAAAATTACCTGTACTTCAGTTTGTTTTTTTGTCATTTTGTTTTAAGTTAGATGGGGTTTATGAAGAGCATATTTCTATTATTGCACGTATGCCTCTAAAAGAGAAATGGAAACCAACATACAAATGGTTTAAGTTATATGCATACCGACAACCTCTAAGTACGAGGTATGCAAACCTGATCCAAAGTATATCGAAATATGGATAGTTAGGAAAACAAGAAGGGAGTGTTGCACATAGACTCTACATTATGTCACATCACATGGAAGAAATAATTAGTTCCTCTTGAAAATGTTTCTCAAAGGAAGACAAAACACATCAGCCATTTTGAAATCTATACGTGGAACAAACAGGATGCTACAACCGATAATGTTCTTCATGATGGCTTATGCACAGATACTCTTCTTCACGTATTTTGAGTTTTGTCCATCTTTTGATTCTAATGCTTCAGAACAGAAATGGATACCTCATCATTCACAGTTTTCAGGAGAGGTTAATTTCTTCCTCTTTTTCTTCCCATCCGCACACAGTGCACCTCATTGCACTAAAATACTCATTTTCTCAGTCTGAAATTCTGTCTGCAAGTGTTAGCCACTGAAAGAGCTCTCCTGGAGAGCTGCAGCACTAAAACATTTCCAATAGCTACTAATGCAGAAGCAGCACAAATTCTGCAAACAGATCGCTATGCAAAAATTACATTATTACACAACAGTCTGGAATTTTAGCAACAGAATTCCTTTGTCACATACAAGAGTGTTATAAGTGTCCCGTTCCAGCTTGCTGTCTCTTCAGATATCAGGAATGTAAAACCACTAGTATTTTTAGAAGACTATTGCACTTGCCCAGAATTCACTGTCATTGACTCAATTTCACTGATTTAAAGGTTTCATAAAGCAGTCATATCTTTAAATCATTTATATAGTAATCTATTTTCTATTTGTTTTAGTTATGTACCTCACATTTTATGACTGGATGAAAAAAAGGAAAAAAACACACCCACAGAAAAAAAGCCATTCTGAAAGGTCTCCCTAAAATCCAGGATGCAGACACTAAATAGATAGAAGCCTCAGCACACTTCTTCCCAAAGCCCTGAAAAACTAGCCCCCCCCCCCCCACCACCACATTAAGATATGCCATTTACTTGGGACACTGGCTTTTCAGAAGAGATTATGATAGAAGCATAGCAGCTTATGACATAGAACTGGGAAATTATATGGTACCTAGTAATAGCAACACAGGATCAGATCACAGGATGTGATAAAAACAGAAAGACAGTCTAATGATGTGTACACAGAGGGAAGGAATGCTATGAAAATAAAGAGCATAGACATGCTATTTTGCACACACTTCAGGCCAAAATCTGTACCATTACCCTTCCTACCCACACATAAAAGGTTTTTCAGCAAAACACCTGGTTTCTTTAACAGTGCTGCTCAGAGTAAAGTACTTCTAACAATGGCTCTCAGGTAAATAATGAAAAGCTATGGCAAAACCAGATTTACCTGAGATGGCCCTAACATACTCATTCATCATAACATATATGCATAACATTCATCCACACGGCTTTATACTACACCACCATGGAAAGAAGCAGTTGCAGTGAGAGAAGGCAGCAGGCAACACTGCCAACTTAGACTTTCTGAGAAAACAGGACTGAGAGCGTGTTCAGGAATGCTGCTTTAGAACAGCCTTAGTTAAGATTAAAAGTGGTGTTTTGCTCTAATTTAGGAATAAACTGGACCTGTCACTGATATAAACCTCTTCCACTGGAGAGACAGAAATTTAGGAGGACATCATAAAAATAAAACTTTCTTAACTTCCCCCCTCTAGTTCATTAATATATAGTTGCATGCATCAGCCAAATTAAAATAAAATGAAGGATGACTACATAGCAGGAATAAAGGGTGGGGGAAAAAATATCCAAACAGACAGGAAGGATTTTAATACTTACAAAGAATGTGCAGATTATCAATCTACCTACTTTGAGATTTTGTAATATCTAAATTTATGCTAATCTTAAGGGAGCAAACAGGTATGAGAATCTCAATTCATAGCAGCATTTCTATGCAAGTTGAGGAAGCCAAATTGAAACAAAGCATGATAAATTAAAATAGTGAATTAGAGAGGAAAAAAAGTTAAGGATGCTTAATTCTTCTGCCCAGATAAGTGTAGCAGAAAAAGTCCAGGCTTACCAAAGAATTTCCATTTTTCGCTGTAATAATAATATACAGTACTTAAACCATTGCAAATGAGTATTACACTTGCTTTTGTAAAACAAACTAGTTTGAAGACTCTAAATGTATGCTTATCTGGTTGAAATGAATATTTTCTTTAAAGTTTTATCTTGCAATCCAAGATTTCTGTGAGAGCAAATCATTCTAATGTTTCAGTCCTGAATTTACTGATAAACCTTCTCTCTTAACAGGTCCTCCTTTAAACAAAGGACATCATATGAAATGACCATACACATTATTGAAAATTTACTACAGAACACTAAAGAAGGAATACCAGAAAAAAGTTACCATTAAATATGTAATAATAATAATAATTAAAAAAGGCATCAATGTTAAATGTTTAGTCCTATCGCTGGGAGAGTCACAAGAAAAAGCCAACTTATTTGACTCTGTACAGGAACAGTATGAAGCAGTAGCAGCACATTGGTTAGTCTTTCCCACTCTGCATTCTCCTACCCATTTTTTAAAAAAGAATGTTCATTTACAATCAAGAACACATGAAAAGAATGTTTTCCTATAGAAAGGAAGACATGGAAGACAGCATTTCAAAATGGTAACCACCTTCCACTGCATCCAACAGGATAGTAGCCATTTACCTGTACCCCTTGTACTTCCAAGTGCAGTTCAAGGTCCCCATGCTGCCCTCTTCATTTTGCACAGTTTGGGTCAAACTTCACAACAGCTCAACTTCCCTTTGAAACACTGCCATGTTTGGTCTGTTTAAGAATGAAATCTGCTTGCCTTTAGGGCTTGATAGAGTTAAAGGGCAAAATCCTGGCTCCGTTAAAGTCAGTGGGCAGTTTGCCATTTAATTCAATTGGTCTAGTATTTCACAGTGACCTTAAGGGCATACCGACAAGCTTGTACCCATGTATCCTGTCTTTGCTTGGAGGAATAGCAGTGGCATGTATTAGTTTTTAACAGTAATGTCTGGGTGGCAGCTAGGATGGTCTTGCTTTTGCTTTGAAAGCTCACAGGAAGCTCACAAGCATTCATTCAAAATTAAGGGACAGAACTGTAAACTGGTTCATCAGCATAAAGTTTATCTTCTGATTGGTATTCAAAAATTCATTTTAAAATTTAGAAACTACAGAACGGGCATCTGGGAAAACATTCACTCAGTCTAGATAATTTTAAAGAAAAGGATCAAGCAAATCATATTTTATTTCACAGCAAAACCACACATGATTTTTAACAGTCACCAAAATGTGGCTGTACCAGTGCCATATTGCAAATGACAGGAGACATTTGCAGAGACAGCATGAGCAGGACATATTTTACATTACCATCTCAGTATCATAAACAAACTACAGTGGCTTGGAGTTGGACGAGTAAATCAATTTGTGTATCACTATGGGTAGGTAAAAATCTACAGAGAAGCTTTTCATAGAAGTAATTAGCCAGCTAAGAGAACAGTTGGTCAGAAATTCTAACTATGGTATGCAGAAAATAATTTTTTTAATCAATCAGCAGCTCAACAATGTAAAACCACTTGCAATCAGAAACACTATTACTCACCTCCTATAAAACAAGATTCAAATGCTCCCTCATACAAATTATACAAATTTACTCTTACAGGTCTGTGCAGTTAACCTGTGGAAAACGCCAAATATTTCCCATGTTTTACTTCTCACACCCCAGTAAAATAACAGCAGACATCAGTGATCAATGCCGGGATGCTTAGAGCTCTACTTTTTTCAGTTCCCTTATTGTAAATAAAATAGTAATCTGTTTCAAAGTTAAAAATACTCATCTTTCTCTCAGCTAATGTATATGGGTACTTTTATATCCTTATTTAGAAGCTTGGCAAGAAACACAGAGGGTAACTGATTTTGCCTAATGTCTCCCTTTCCCATTTTCAACATTCTGGCATTAATATTAAAGAACAACTTTGTCAAGATGAGGGCTGAATAATTACTCTATGCACTGCTTTCTCAGTTTTTGACTATATATCAGTAATCATTGTTCAGAAGATTTGTTAATACCATAAGCTTGCCCTCACACCTGAAACTTCAAAAATAAATAGTAGTAAAGGTTGCAGATAGTCACTTTTATCTTAAGACAGACACTGTAATACCTGTGCAGTCATTAAAAAACATTTTCCACTTATTTTCATCATATAAAATTAAAATATATTCCATCCCTCAAATTATGTAAGCATAACCTAGCACAACCTGCTAGCCCAGGAGAGGGAGAAAGGAGAATCCCAATTAACTCAATTACTGACAGAAAAGATATCAGGATGAGTACCTATCATTTCAGGTTCAAAAACACATCAGAAGCTCCAGTGTTAAAAAAAAAAAAAGAAAAGAAAAAGAAAAAAGAAAAAAGCATGCGCTCCCTGTGCTGAGTAGCACTATTAAATTCAGATGCAGGGTTGTGTTTAGGTTGGACAGGCCCCAACAGCAGAACAAAGTCAGTCTGTCTTAGTACCATAACCAAATTCTACAAGTTAACAGCTTTTCATGAAAAGCTGCCATTTCAAAATGTCAATCAAACCTGAATATAAGTGGGAACTCCTGCAGAAATAACCAGCTGCAGGTTTGAAAAACATTTTTCACTGAAAGTGGAAACACAAAAGATGTTTGAATGAGATCTCTTTTCATTCCTGTAACAGTAGACGGTCATTTTCACAACATCAAGGACAAAAACACAAGACAAAATTGCAAATAACATCTTGAAAGAACCATTTGCAGGGGTGATGAATGATTCAAGTTACAAATGACAGAATTATTGGCAAATGGAAACTCATTAATATGAAAAAGCGTCTCATAAGATTGCAGTTTGTCTCCACTTTTTCTTATTGCATCTGAATGTTTAGGTTGTATGTATTAATTTCACCCCTTATTTAATGTTCGCTTTCTCACCTTGAGGCAGCAGCTTACACAATGATCATCTGACTTGCAATAAAAGCAGTATGTTTTTATGGGGTTTTAAGTGTTTATTAAACAAAAGAAATAGTTTCAAGTTAATCAAAACAGATTCTAACAGAAAAAAGTTAAAATTTATAATCTGCCCACAGATGCTTTCTAATTCAGTTCTGTACATCCAAATGTAAGGCATGTTTAGTCAATAAAACAAGGGGAAAATATTATTTAAGAAGTGTATGCTACAATGCAAAAGAGGCCTACCAATATCACTTTGCCACATTCTCCTTCCTAAAGGATATAGAAGGAACAAAGCTATTTTTTTCTCTTCTCTTAAAAATGCATAGTCTCTGAAAATAAGTTTGCAATCCAAATACCAGCTTTATCAATTTCTTATTCAACAACCAGACTGATGTAGCAGTGATTTATTTCACAAATCTCTACATTCAATGCCGTGAAACAAATTTAGCCAACGGGAAGGCTTACTGAAGAATCATACTGGTATTTAAAAGATTCCCCTC